>PVKP010005458.1:0-89395 GCA_004027715.1 Plecturocebus donacophilus | reverse complement strand
TTAAGCCATGCATGCATTAGGTATTTGTCCTAATGCTCTCCTTCC
This sequence comes from Plecturocebus donacophilus, assembly GCA_004027715.1. Classification (NCBI taxonomy): domain Eukaryota; kingdom Metazoa; phylum Chordata; class Mammalia; order Primates; family Pitheciidae; genus Plecturocebus; species Plecturocebus donacophilus. The sequence continues at coordinate 89,350 of PVKP010005458.1, read as the reverse complement.
CATTGTCCCCCACCCCTGATAGGCACTGGTGTATGATGTCCCCCTCCCTGTGTCCATGTGTTCCCATTGTTCAACTCCCACTTATGAGTGAGAACATGTCATGTTTGGTTTTCTGTTCCTTAGTTTGTTGAGAATTATGGTTTCTAGCTTCATCCATGTCCCTGCAAAGGACATGGACTCATTCTTTTTGATGGCTGCATAGTATCCCATGGTGTATATGTGCCACATTTTCTTTATCCAGTCTATCATTGATGGGCATTTGGGTTGGTTCCAAGTCTTTGCTATTGTGAATAGTGCTGCTATAAACATATGAGTACATGTGTCTTTATTGTAGAATGATTTATACTCCTTCGGGTATATGCCCAGTAATGGGATTGCTGGGTCAAATGGTATTTCTAGTTCTATATCCTTGAGGAATCTCCACACTGTCTTCTATGATGGTTGAACTAATATACACTCCCATCAACAGTGTAGAAGTGTTCCTGTTTCTCCAAATCCTCTCCAGTATCTGCTATTTCTTGACTTTTTAATAATTGCCATTCTAACTGGAAATAATCAGTATTTTTTAATGTTTTTTTTTTTTGAGATAGAGGGTCTTACTTTGTTGCCCAGGCTGGAGTGCAATGGTGTGGTCATGACTCACTGTAATCTTCACCTCTCGGGCTTAAGTGATCCGCCCACCTCAGCCTCCTGAGTAGTTGGAACCACAGGTGCATGCCACCATGTCTTGCTAAATTTTTATGTTTTTTATAGGGAGGGATTTCATCATGTTGCTGAGGGCTGTCTCAAACTCCTGAGCTCAAGCGATCTGCCCATCTTGGCCTTCCCAAGTGTTAGGATTACAGGCGTGAACCACTGTGCCTGGCTATGAAATATTTTTAACACTTTCCAGAGACAGTACAGTACATATTTAAAGGATTTGGATTTAGGTAATCTGGGTTTCAGTCTCAAGTACAGTATCTTGAAATTTTATTTAATCTTTTGTGCTAATATGGCATCATTTTTACAATGTCAAAAACGCAAATGAGCAATACCGCTCTATAAAGTCTCAAGCACAATGGAAGTAATGTCTAAAAGTAATACAATTATTTATAATTAAATCAGTTTTGCTATAATTATTAGTGTATGTATGCTCCTTGTTTGTCACTAAGTACTAACCCTTTTTTGATTGATGAATGTCATGCCCTGTAAATTAATATACCATCAGCCATTCATATTGACTATGTGTGGGAATATGGCCTAGTTGCCAAAGAACACTTTTCTGTTATTGAAAAACCATAGAGATGTATAAAAGATATGAGACATTATTTACTTCTGTCATTGGTTGAGCATTCTTCACTTGAATTTACACCGTAAAATAGCATATTACTTTATAGAATTTAAGGTGTGTGTGTGTGTGTGTGTGTGTGTGTGTGTGTGTGTGTATTTTGCAGGTAAACTAAACAGATACATGTCCTTGGTGATGGAATGATAGTATTTTAAAACGACAGTGTTTTACTTGTTTAAGCAAGATATGTTTGATTTAACTCTCAGAATTTTCAGAAATACACATATATAATCAACGTGGTGTTATAGAAGCATGACAGATTTCTTTAAAGCCAAAAACTTTCTTAAAATTAGTTACAAATTATAAGTGGAACAGCATGTAAAGCAGAATTTGCAGTATGCATTTGGAGAACATTCTGAATATGTTCTATAGCTGTGTCACACTTCAGTGCCATGTATTTTCAGATTCGTTTGAACCTAAGAAATTCAAATGTTAAGATCTAATCCTTTAGTTTTACATGATTTTTTTAAATGCTGCTAACACAATGCTGTGCAAAATGACACAAAGTGGTAAGAATGACATCTGGGAGTGTATGTCTAAAAACCCTGCCAGGTGCCTACATATATTTCCAAATCCTTGTTGGGGCTATAGACATCTGGTTTAGTTACAGATTAGGTGCTCAGATCAGGAATGCTGGGTTATGTGTGTCTATTGGCCTTCCTCCCCTCACAAGCCATCCTAGCCTTCCTAATAATCTCTCTCTATCTCACCCCTTCTCCACTCTCTTACACACAGTGTAGGACTACTATTTTATGCAACTCCAAAGAGTGGCAATTATATTGCTGTCTACGTGAGTAAATGGTGCCGCCCCCACGGAGCTACACAGCACTTAGCCCATTGGCCCTAGGCAGTGCCCTTGTTCAAAAACTGGCCAAAATACACATCTAAAAAAAAAAAAAAAAGCAACTGAAAAGTCCAAACTGATGATGCAAATATTGTCTTTCTAACAAGTTCATATTTATGTTTGGTAGAATATACCATTATTAACTCTTATCCACTACTCCCAGCTTGTTCAACCTACCTGCACCTCCAGGTGTAAGCCTAGGCAGTTCCACTGATGACCACTTAATTTCTTCAACAAATGTCTTGTTATTTTGTGGCATAGTTTTGGAGGCCTATTTGGTATAGAGAGGTTTAAAAAATTTTTTTTTTCCTATTTCTCTTTGATTTTGGAATGGTGAGGAATATCCCACCTGAACTTCTACATATATCTCATCACTGAAAGTTGCTTATTATATAATCAAAATAATTACCATTTTCTTATTGGTTCAGCCACGACCATGTTCTGTACTGACAATAGAACTGGGGGTCATTAGAAGGGCCTGAATAAACTCCATGGCATCAATCTTAAAAGCTAAATGATATATGCTAATATGTTTTAGTCTCTGTTAGTAGCCCAATTCTCACTTATGATTTATGAGTTGCCTAAAATCTTCTTATATTGATGTTTATTTTTCAAAATGTACAACCAACATAAACATTCTATAACTTTGGATTCATCACAGAATACAGACTAATAATATAATCATCTTGTAGGGGAAAAGCTATAAAACCGATTTTCTGATTTTCCTTTTTTTATCTGAGACAGGGTCTCACTCTGTTGCTCAGGATAGCGTGCAGTGGTATGATCATGGCTCACTGCAGCCTCAAGCTCCTGGGCTCAAGCCATCCTTCTGCCTCAGCCCCCTCAGTAGCTGGGACTACAGGCCTGCATGTCACCACACTTGGCTAATTTTTTAATTTTAATTTTTGTAGAGACAGCTGTCTGGCTATGTTGTCAGTGCTGGTCTTAAACTCCTGGCCTCAAGTGATCCTCCTGCCTTGGCCTCCCAAAGTGCTGGGATTACAGGCAGGATTCACTGTATCTGGCCTGATTTTCTTATACTTACCATATTGTGAAATGTATCAGCAGAATATTTATTCTTTCAGTGGAAGCTGCCTATTTTTGGCGATGACCTACTTGAGGTCAGAGACTCTGCCTTACTTATCTCAGTTTTCCTTAATGCCTAGCACTGTGTTTTGCATATAGTAGTACTCAATTTCTGTTGAAGTTCAGTATCATTTTTTGGCTTTATCCTAGCTCCACTGTGTCTTTGAGATAGAATATGGAGAAGCACAGAAAAGTTTTCACTTGTATTTGCTTATTTTTTTTCCAGGAGTATGTCAATTCTTTTTGTTTTGTAGCCTATTAGATGATAAGATGGCATTATATATTTTTTGAGCTATAGAAGTAAATTTGGCTAAAGCATTAGTTCAAGTACATATTAAAATTTAAATAGGATAATGTTGTGTTGCTACTGAAATATTTTTAATATTGTTATTTGAAATAGTTCGCTTTGTATTTAGGCTTGAAAATCTAATAGTTTCCACAGGCAGGAGCCAATAAAAAAATCTAATATTATAGTAACATAGAAGTAACAACATAGCAATGCTTATATTTGGATGGTAGTTTAAAATTTCGTGTCTAGTATCTCATTTTATCCAGACAGCAATCCAGTGGGATATGTTCTTTTGTCTCCCTTTTACTTCAGAAGAAATTGAGATGTGGAGAAAGTAAGCCACTTGCTCCTGGTTACACAGCTGACAAGGTTACAAATCAGATTGTCTGCTTTCAAATTCAGTTCTCCTTCCTAGACTTTGGGAGGTCATTCATCTTCCTGCACTTCCATTTTTTGCATTTATAAAACAAGAATAATAATATCCACATTCCAGAATTACTATAGGAAATAAATATAGTGAATGTTAAATTTTTGGCACTTGATAAATGATGGCTATGATCTTTGACCATAAAGGGCATATCTAGTTCCGTGGATGTAATAATGTCGGCCAATCAGTTGTACCTTTGTCAGCACATAATTCTGAAGACAGGTACCACACCACTGTCACCTGAAGAGTAAGAGCACTGGGACTGCCCTGGACACCTTTAAATCCCCTCAGAGAGTGAGATAGCAGGACACAGTAGATATGCAATAGATATCCATGGAATGAACAAAATAATACACTCCACTGTGGCCCCTTTCATCATGCTGTCTTGTGTTGGGTTGATGACACAGTTTTGTCTTTATAAAACTTTTTCAATGTTGGTGTTTTGTCTTCCCATGTACCTTGTAGGTACTTACACACATAAGATGCTAAACCTATTCCTCTGAGCACAAAAGATGCTCAATAAGGATTATCTGCTTGAGTGACTGTCAAGAGAATGTGGCAGTTGTGCACTTGCCTCTCTTGCTTTGGACCACCCTTTATCAAGTTAGGTTACCTGGAAGTAGCTTTCAGCTTACATTCATTCTACATTCATTTAGTGTAGGTGCTTTCATTGCAGAACGTAGAAATATTGGTCCACACATCCACTACGTAGACACATCTTCCATTGGTCTTATTCTTGGGAAAGTACTTAATTGGCCTATTGTTGTACTAATGTCCCATTATATTTCTAGCTCTGCCCTGCTGTGGACAGGGCACTGACCAAAACAAGGTCTGTGGATGATGCTACATGGGAAAATGGAGATGGGAGTGGTGGTCCAAATGGCTGCACATTTAACTGTTTTTTTTTCTGTGGAAATAGATACGAAAATGAGTTTCTATGCTCTGTTTTTTGCCATAATTATGATTAATTACAAAACATTCGTTAATTTAAAAATTAGTTGAATTAAAAAGATTGTCTTTTTCACTAGAAAGACTAAGATTTTTTAAAAAATAGTTTTGACCTATTTATTCATAATTGCTGTCTAAAACTGGAAGACATTGGCTGATATGGGAGCAGTTAGTCTCTTGTCAACAGAAGCACTCGGACACTTCAAAGATGGAATTCATAAAAGAGATAAGGGTTATTTATAGAGTCAAGCGTCTGTGATTCTGTCCCCATAAGTCTAAGCACAGTCTCTTACTTTATGTTTCTATGAAATAATTTACCCAAAGTCTTTATTTAGGATGTTATGGGACATTGATCCCAAAAGAAAATCTTATGAGAATTAGAACACTGCTACTTACATTTTTCAAAATGCTTTGTCAAGATCAAGATGCTGGAGAATGAACAACTGCAATCTAGCTTAAGCCATACATGGCTTTTCTCATTGGTGAAATGGGTGGTGCTAATTCTCAGAGATTTAATTTTAATTCATTGTGGCTGGGAGAGATTATTTTGTTTTTCAAAGCAAGGCCTTTGGAGTGTCTCATTTTTTCCCTTATTTGGCAAAAGTCATAGGATTAATGTTTATATTTTTAAAGATGACAATTTGACAGATCTTGTGCATTAGAATCTTTGGCTTTTACAACTATGACCCTTGCTATAAGTTTCAAAAATGTATTTGCAGCTAAAGCCAAGAACTTGCCTCTGATTCTTCATAAAGTTGTATTAGTTATGCCTCAAGGCAACATGTGTCACCCATTTAATACAATGAGGATCACAGGAATAGTGTGCATTAAGGGGTTGGGGCCTGGGGGAGAGTCAGGGTGGCACTGGTGTTGGTGAATAGGGTGGTGTGAAGGAGTGGAGAACATAAGTTAATTTATGAAATCCTTATCCTTTAACACATTTATGAAATATTTGAAACTGAAATGTTTGTTAATCTTTAAGAAAGCTTCCTTTTGACTCCTCTTATAATAATTTTTAAAGGCCCTGAGGCCTTTTAGCCTAGAGAATATTAGTCTCTGGGAGTGACTGGCTGCTGTTTCTTAATGTCTGCTGAGCTGTCATTGGGCAGGGGAGCCACCAAAAAGAAGGTGGAAGGGAAATTTCATATTGAGTCCCTGTTTTGTGCCAGTACTTTTAGGCATTTTACTTCTGTTATTGGATTTATTCTTTAAACAACCACATGAAAGTATTATCACCCTATTTCGGCAATACAGAAAGAGGCTCAGAAAAGTTAAGCCACAGCTCCTTAAAGAAGCAGAAAAGCAAAGTGATTGTAAGCACAGATTCTGGAACTGAACTGCCTGCTGTTAAACTCTGGATCTGCCACTTATTAACTGACCTTAGACAATTACTTAACCTCTCAGTGCCTTGGTTTTCTTAACTGTAAAATGGAGAAAATGATAAGACATACTCTTAGGGTTGTTGTGAGGATTAACATCCTAAAATGTGTGAAGTCATTAGAAGGGCACCTAACATATATATGAACATGTAATTTATACAAATGCAAATGGTGTATGTGTATGGTATACAATATGGTATTTCATATATAATGCAATATTATATATTTCTGTGTGTTAAATTTTATAATTTCTCCAAGAATTTAGAGAAAAGGAAATCAGAATTTAGAATCCAATTTAGAATTGCCTATAATTTTTTATGGATTTAATTTTTTATGGATTTAGTGGGACATGAGATGGGACTTGAAGATGGGTAGATGTTTTTATGTAATAAGCATGCTTTACTTTTGTAAATAGAAAAATAAAAAATAAAAAGGTAAGTGAGCAGATTCAGCAAAGACTTTCCATACTTAAGGAGCAATTTAAGTCAAAGGCACTAAAAAAAATTAGTATGATGTATATAGGAGATAGTGTGAGAAACACTGATTGGTCAACCTGACACCCATTCCTATCCATTTATCCCTTTCACTATAGAGTTTGGCAGGCTGGATACTCTCGTTCACAGCCTCACTTGCAGACAGAGTGGTCCGTTGACTTAATTCTGACCACTGAGATAGGAGGAAGTATAAGGATTTTCTAGGGAGGCTTTTGTTTTCCTGATTAAAAGACATGACTGAAGTCACCTTTTCCCCTTTTCTTTCTTACGTGTACACAGAAATGATGCTTGGAACTGTGGTAACCCTCTTGAGGACAAAAAGATAAAAATCTAAAGAGGTCAAAGCAGAAAGATAGAAAGAACCTGCGTTCTTGAGAGCATCATTGACCTGCTAAACCACAGCCAGCTGGCTTTTACCTCTCACCTTACTGTGATATGAAAAATACACATCCTCTTTGCTTCACTTACGTCAGTAGGGTTTCATGGTACTTAAAGCTAACACATTCTACCTACTACAGACAGCTCCTAATACCTATGATTCCTATATTTTTTAGAGCTTTCTTTACTTATTATTAGAAAATAAATACTCTAATTTCCTATTGTAGTTAATAATTATTCATGTGAAATGTTACCTGCTCATATTATTATGTGATTTCTTTCTCCCGATTGGACTCACAGTGATACCACCTAACTGGAGCAAGGCATTCAAATTGGTGAGAATATGTTGAATAAAAACAGTCAGGTGAAAATTGTGATGATGGTCACGGTGAAGTTGAAAGCCAGGACGGATTTTTTTTTTAATTTATTTTTTTTTAGCTGACTATCTCTCCTTCTCTTCTTTTTTCTTCTCTCTTCCTTCTCCATCACCTCTCCTCTCCTCCTGATTCCCCGTCTCTCTTTCTCCTTTCCTTCTTTCTTTCCCTAAATATTTATTAAGCTTTTCCTATGTGCTGGACACTGTGCTACATAGCATTGAGGAAATGGTCTGTATACATAAAATTACATGTTGAGTGCTACCACATCAGGAGAATTAACTGAATGGATTGCCCTAAATTTGGATGTTATGCTTTATATGGGCTGACTTAATACATGGGCTACATCAGTGGTCCTGGGAGAAGATCTTGGAGTTGTTCATTTCTCCTCCTAAGAAGCTACAATTGCCACTTGGGAGAAATACCCTAAATATATTTTTAACCTCATAGAATAATCCTAGATCAAAAGTCACATGAGTACAGCCTCTAGAATGCAAGGGTTGACAATTCACCTCTTACACGGGTAATGTCATATAATAGAACAGATTCATTTATTTAATGATTTTGCTATAGAGCCAAATACACATGCAATAAAAGTCAGATATACAAAAAGAATTGTATTTTTTAATCTTCTGTAATTGAGGTAATGTTGCCCTCAAGCCCTGATCATCTGGTTAGTGGTGGATTAGTGATGGGTTGAGTGGGGAGTGAAGGAAGTGAGAAAGGTAAATTTGTTAATTTGTATTATCTCGGTTTCTTCTGGTTTTAAATAATCTTACTTGGGGTTAACACAGTCTCTTTTTGGTAAATGCCTACTCTTTTATGGTTTACTCGCTTCTCTTTCACATAGTAGCATCCCATTTCAGGGGACCCTATGTGTGTTTATGCCATGAAAGTTGGATCCCTGGTCATGAGCTGTCCCTTGGGATAACAAATCTAGTTTTCAGGTTATTAAAATCGAGAAAATAATGCTGTGTAAAATTAATATCTAAAGTTGCATGTCCACAAGAGCTTTGAAAAGTACTAGTACATTATTCTGAGACTCTTGAGATTCTACATTGTGGCTGCTGCTTCATTTATAAGGCCCTAAATTATAACAAAAAATCTCCTGGTCTATGTTAATAACATCGGCAGGGACATCAGGATCACTGCATATATTCAGGTTCACATGTCTCATTATTTTACATACATTATTAAACCTAAATACTTTTACTTACTAATCACCTTTGGAAAATCAAAGGAAATGTTTAACTATTTTGTAACCCATAAGAAAATGTCAAGGCAATGCCCATAGCAGGGTTTTGCTGATATTAAGGCAATTAAATGCAAAACACTACAGAAAAGTAGAGTTTTTTGGTCTCTGTTTTTAAATTTGAGTTCATAGATGCCTCAAATGAGACATTCCATTTATAAATGACCCAGTCTTATGGTGAGTGATGAGGAATGACCTCAACTTACAGCATTCTAGAAGAAAATTTTTAAAATGCTGCCTAATTCCTTTAGTTATCTGCAAAAGCAAGTAATTTTCTCAGAGGATCTTTTTCAGTGAGAAAAAAGTCTCTCTGTGGTAGAATTTCTTCTTTTACTTTATATTTGAAGTTGAAATGTATATTATCCTGATTATCATCAAATGTTTTAACTGTTTAAATATTTAGAAAAAAAACCTATTTAGAAATATACATATTTTTTTACTCTCTGAATTTAAAGAAAATGAACTGAATAAAGAAAATGAATTTAAATTATGTCTTTTATAAACCAGAAGAAACTTGAAATGTACTTTGGGAAGAAAGGGTTTAAGTTAGCAGGTCTGAGACTTCAATTCTTCAAAAAACCTACTTGCAAGGTGGCTGATGTCTGAGTATTTGAATTTTGGGGGCGTTCTCATTAATTCCCTTAGTGATAATGTTGGTTTGCTGTGCCTAGATTGAAACACAGCGTGGTGTATGCTAAACACCTGCTTTCGTTCTGCGGGCCCATGGTAAGCAGGGGCTGTCTACATGACAAGCTCTGAATAAAATATTTGGGTACTGACATGGTTAAGCTTTGCGTCCCCACCTAAATCTCATCTTGAATAGTAATCCCCATAATCCCTATGCATCAAAGGAGAGGCCAGATGGACTTAATTGAATCATGGGGGCGGTTTCCCCATGCTGTTCTCGTGATAGTGAGTGAATTCTCACGAGATCTGATGGTTTTATAAGGTGCTCTTCCTTACCTCGCTGGGCACTGCTCTCTCGCTGCCTTGTGGAGAAGGTGTCTGTCTCTGCTCGGCTACCACCATAAATCTAAGTTTCCTGAGGCCTTCCCAGCCACGTGGAACTGTGAGTTAATTAAGCCTCTTTTCTTTGTAAATTACCCAGTCTCAGGTATTTTCTTCATAGCAATGTGAGAAAGAACTAATACAGGTATGGAGTCTCTAGTGGGCCTCTCTGGACAGAAACATCACACAGGTGCTGCGTTTTGTTTGCTGTGGAAGAGCATGCTCAGTGTGACCTCTCATGGGAAGGGGTGAGCATAGGAAGGCTGCACGTGGATTCCTCTGGACTTGCCTGTGCTGTTTTCTTATGCTGTGCAGTATATCCTCACCACGTCGTCCTTATAAGACTTAGTTGTGAGTACAACTACATGCTGGCTCCCATGGATCCTTTTAGGGAATGTCCAAGCAAGGGATGATCTCAGGGACTCCAGTACACCCCTACAATATTTTACAGTTTTTTTTTTTTTGAACATGAAGCTTGACATAAAAATAGAAAAGTGCCAATGTGCCATTAGTTGCTGATGCATAGGTTTCTCACCACAAAGATTAAATTTTATCTCATTGTTCTGATAAATAGGTCAAACTTTCTGCAGGGTTGCATGGTAGCATTTTATAGTTACAAAAATATGGCAGGACATCATAGCTACCTAGTTTCAGTATAAATAATACAGAAAATGAACATGCAAGTTTTTTAAAGAAATTGTGCTGTGTGAATGGTATAAATTTTAATCCAAATAAGGTTAATATTGGCCCTTTATAACTATGCAGCCCAGAGGGAGGAAAAATGTAGCTGGGCTGATAAATGTGTAACAGCTGGCAAGCTTCTGTTGCCAGCTCTTATTTTAGATTACTCCGAGTTCTGGCTCTATGAAATGTAGTTCAGAATCTCAAAGACATGTCAGAGGGGATTTTTGAAACTTCGTTTCTTTTTCATTTTCTTGGGCTCATTAAATTAGTAAATGTGGAAGGAAGTGTGACTGAAAAGAACCTATGGTAGGTAGGATGATGAATAACAAGTCGGAAAAGCAGAAAGCTGTCACTTGTAATGAGTTTTAAGCTAATGCCTTCATGTTGCCAGTTAAGCTATTGTGAAAACTTGACGTTGACTAATTGAATGCCGGCTTGTTTAGGAGGAAAACCTGGAAGCCAATTAAATACATCCAAAATGGTTATAGTCCCTGAGCTGTCTCAAAGTACCTATTTATAAGGATTCTGGGGCTTGGCATACATTTTAAAAATGTGAGTAACAGATTTCAGAATCCTAAGGATTTTATTATTATCTCATTGAAGGGAATAAAATGCAGCATAGATTTTGCTGTAATAGAAAATAGAAATAAAAGATAAAAACTCAGTTTGTGTAATGCAAAGAGTTGTCCCAGACTGCTCTCCGAGGCCTCATGCCTGGTATCTCTATTCCATTCTGCATTGATCTTATCGTGCCATCCTTTAATGGACTGATGGAATGACAGTGCTCACCTAATGTAATGTGATTGAGTGTAAATGAGAAAGTTACTGTCTTGTGTAGTATAAAGGATTATATATGTTTTTTGTGTGTGTTTGGAAGTGCTATGTATAAGAACCTACTTTATTATCCTTAGTACACAAATAATTCAATCAATGAAAGTGTACCCACTGTTTATTATAGGCAGGAGGAGTGGCCTCATGGCTCTTTCATATTATACCAGAGGAGGTACATTTACTTTTATTTATGAACTGTGAAGTTTCATGTTCAATACATACAGCAATAGAGTATTTTTTTCTGAATGTAAAAAGTTACATCATATAATTTCTACATGTTCCATTCCACTCATACTGTTTTTCCCTATTCACTTTTTAGTTCATGTAGCTAATTAAGATTTTCCATAAGTTGAAACCTCTGTTTTTCCTATTTTTTTCTTCTCTCATCTTCCAGTTAAAGCATTTATGTTATTCAATCTTTAATCACATGACTGGTTTCTAGACACTCATGAGAAAATCAGTGTTCATATATATGTGTGTATGTATATATGTGTGCATATATTATATATATGTGTGTCTATACACATACACATATATGTATATGTACATTTTCATACATTACTTTGAAGATGAAGACCTCCAGATATAATCACTCTTCTACTTCCATTCTCTCATTCTCTTCAGAAGGCTCAAAAGAGGAAGTTTGGTCTAACCATTTATGATCGATAATTTCCCCACTGATGCACAAGATTCCACACATTTCCCCCTAACTAATGAGAGATCTCACTTTTGTTTTTATGGCTGTGATGATTCATTTTATGTGTCAATTTGACTGGGCTAAGGAACGCTCAGATTGCTGATAAAACACTTTCTGAATGTGTCTGTAAGGGTGTTTCTGGATGAGATGAGCATTTGAATTGGTAGACTGAGTGAGAAAGATTGCCCTCCCCAATGTCGGTGAGTATAATCTCATCTTTTGAGGGCTTGAATAGAACAAAAGGCAGAGCAAGGAGAAATTTGCCTGTTTTTCCTTTGCCTCACTGCTGTGCTGAAACATGTCATCTCATCTTAACCTGCCCTCAGATTGAGATCTATACCATTGGCTCCTCTGGTCTCAGGTCTTTGAACTTGGACTGGATTATAAATCTGGCTTTCTTTGTTCTCAAGTTTACAGATGGCAGACAGTGAACCTGTCACCCTCCATAATTATATGAGAGTAAATCTATATTTAAATCATGTCTCTTTCTATACCTATCCTTCCCTTCCCTTCTTCCTACCCATCCTTTCTTCCTTTCCTTCTCTTCCCTTCTTTCTTTCCTTCCCTTCTTCCTTTTCTTCCTTTCTTTCCCTTCTTCCTTTCCTTATTCCTTTCTCTGGATAATCCTGACTAATATACCTGCCTTCCCTGCATTAAAATTCTTTTCTTCTTCCCTGAATACTTCACCTTTAAGCTTTTATCTCCCTGATCTCTACCTAGAGCTGATATTTTGCTTTTCTTCAGTGGTTGGCAGAGGAATTTTGCAGAGACACTTGATTAAAGATCTGTATTGTATTGAAACAATAGTTTTCTTTTGAATGTCTCCTTTTATTTTCAGGCTACTTTGAGAAGCACCATAATGTGGAACTCTTGGCCACTACTCTTACTTGTGAGTGTTTTGTAATTTGCTCACTGTCGTGCGGAACCCCTGTTGACTCCAGTAGGGATGGCACTGTGTTTGAGAGGTCAAATAAAAGACCTAAAACCAGTGAATGAGACATAGGGTTTACTGTGGATTTACATACAGAAGTGTTTTAATGGTGGCAGACTGGACAGGAGAACTGCTACCATTTGTAAAAAAAAAAAAAAAAAAATATGCAGGTTATGTAGCATTTCCACTAAGCACCCTCCACCTAGCAACCTCCATTTAACCCCAAACAAAGGGCCTTAATCCCCATATGGCGTGTGTTCCAAGGAATGGGCCAGGGGTTCAGATATCCTTCATAGACAAGGAGTGTATCTCCTGGTTGGCCATTCCTGGATTCCTTAGCTCAAAACTCAGAACCAACACTCTTCTTAGATCATAGGGTCATTCTCAGTGTATGCTTCAATTCTGCCTGTCTAGTGCCTCTGTCATACACCCACTGTATCTGGTTCCCTCCCTTCTATTCATTGGCAGGAGAATGCTATTTATGCTTCCAGTGACTTCAGGATCTCTTCTTCACTTGGCTTCTTTCTCAACTGATTATATATACCTACCTTGCTGCAAGAATTATTTCACATAAAAATGTGCTTGGTTTTTCCTTCTCAGAAGCTAAGAAAATCAAAACCAAACTACACAGAAGTATATATTCTTTAACAATTCAGATCCGTCTTCCTCATTTTATTATTCATAGTACTTTAGACAAGGCCTAATATTAGTTGCAATGCAATAAAGCCCAGTCTTTGGTCATGTAAGTATAGCCTTTGTGACAGCTGCTTTATCTGTACTCCTCCTTTACTGTTATTTACTTAATGATTTTATTAAATCTAGATGGTGTGGTTTCTTTCTAATTTTAATAAGCTCACTACCTCTTGTAGCCTTTGTCTAACAATATTGGTATAATTATGAAGTTAATGTCTTAGTTATAATTTTCTAGCATATATTAAAAAGCATTTGGAATATATTAATAAAGCCATCTTACACAGCTCTGTCCACACTGGAGTTTATTAAGCCTTCCTCCTACTAAACCTTAGAGCAAGGTTTAATAAACTTTCCAAATTTTGGTCTCCCAATGTTTTCAATGTGTTATTTCCATTATTAGAACTTTTCATTCCCATCTCCCCATCCCAGGTGCCCATTCATGCTCCTCTGGGCCTTAATGATCTGGCTAGGTTATTGCCTATGTCACTACTTTGTTGGCTCTTTGAGTATTTGCCCTTATGCACTTCATGTTTGCACATCATAATATTCACTTATTTATCTTTTTCAGCAGATGTAAAGGTTTTACACAAGTATTCATGGATTTTTTTCCTCCTCTCTTTAGGGTATTATAGTCATTCTGTTTTATCTTTTAGTATCTTTTAGTATTAGTTAAGGAAATTGAATCATTTCTATGGCAAACAAATTAAGATCCTCTAATTTTTGAGGCCAGAATAAGAGGAAATGTAAAGGCCTACAGGCAAGGGAAAATATGGAATGTAGGGAAATTGAAAGAAGCTCAGAATATTTGGAGCACAAGTGTGAGAGGGAAATGAGAAAAGATATCATTGGGAGGTCAGCAGAGACCAGATCAGGTAGAGCCTTGGAAGCTCTACTAGAGTCTGGATTTGATCCTAAGAGTCAGATCAAGATTTTTGTTTTAGAAAGACAGTTTATCTGTTGTATAGGGAGATGGATGGAAGTGGCCATATAGAAGAGAGAGTAAGAATCCAGTTACGAGCCTCTACAACCATCCAAGCAAGAGATGAGTTAGAATAATGGCTCTGGAGAGAAATACTATGGACAGATTTGAGAACTGTTTAGGAGGTTGAATCAACAGGACTTGCTGATTAGCTAGACGTGTCATATGCGGAAGATAGAGGAGTCTAGGAAAACCTCCAGGTTCCTGGTTTTGGCAATAGGTAGGTTGTTGTATCATTCACTAAGCAGGGAACACAGGAAGAACTGAGCTTTGGAGAAGAAAGTAATGAATTCAATATTGGATATGTCAAAGTTGACTTGCCAGTATTACATACAGAGTGAGTTATCCATCAGCTGTTTAAAGTATGAGTTTGCAGCTCAGAAGAGAGATCTAGGCTTGAGATAAATATTCAGAAATTGTCAACATGAGGAGGCATTCCTAAGGTGCAGGAATAAACTTTCTTGGGTGAGTTTGTAGGAGACATGTAGAGAGGGCCTCTGCTGGGTGTGGAGGATCCCCACATTGAAGGACACGTGGAAGAAGGGGGAGGGTACAGCAAAGGTAGAGCAACAGAGCCAGAGGATCAAGGGTATGAGAAGAGCATGGTGAGCGTGGAATCAGAACCAAGGGTTTAGATGAAATCATCATCAGTGACAATCACAGCTCAAGGCTCAAGTAACAGAGGGACTCAGAAGACACTCTTGGACCTGACCCCATTGCTATTGTTAGTAACTGGCAAGAACAGCTTCTGTGGGCATTAGGCCCATAGCATGGGGGAAAGACTTTATCCCAGGATAACGGCATGTAAGGATGGCTTCCTTGCTTTTATGATGGCCTCACTGTCGTGAGCACTTAGGGGAACACTGGAAACAACTAGGAGTCTTAAGTTCACTGTATTAGTTTCCTAGGACTGCCGTAACAAACTACCTCTAACACAGTGGCTTATAACAACACAAATTTATTCTCACAATTCTGGAGGCTGGAAGTCTGAAATCAAGGTGTTGGCAGGACCATGCTCCCTCTCAGTGCTCTGGGGGAAAAATGCTTCCTTGACTCTTCTAGCTTCTGTTGATTAGTGGCAATCCTTGGCATTCTTTGGCTGGCAGCTGCATCACTCCAACCTCTGCCTCTGTTTTTCATGGCCGCCTTCCTTGTGAGTCTATGTGTGTCCTCTCTTTTTCTTATAAAGACATCAGTCATTGAATCTTAGCCCATTGTAGTTCGGTATAACCTTAACTAATTATATTCACGAAACCCTATTTACAAATAAGGATGCATTCTGAGGTTCTGGGTGGATGTGACTTCAGGGGGCAGGACCCTATTGCATACACTACAGCCACCAAATAAGCATCTCTAATACATATTGCAGTGGATTACGAGGTAGGGGGTTCATAGATCACACTTCAGGAAACACCGAGCCTACACAAACTGCTTTTAATGTAAAGATGGGAGTGGGGTTCAGTTAGGTGGGCAGAGAGGTTCCCTGGAAGCTTCAATCCCAGTGTAATTGATCCTAAGAGCCAGGCATCAGTAAAGGTATACTTTAATTAGATTTTAAACAGCATTAGCTCTTTAATCTCAAAGAATGTTAAAAGAAGAAAGATTCCAAACTGACTTAGAGTTCAGCATTGTTGCCAGAATTGAAAACTGATAGCAACAAAACAGACCTTCATTGTCCTGAGCCCTGAGAAGGCATCTAGGCTATATTACAAAGGATCCAACATATATAACTCCTTTAGTTAGAAACTGAAAGGAAAGATAATCAGAAAATTAAACTAAAAACACTGAGGTTGCTCCTTCCATCTTAGTTTTGTCAGAAATATCTGGTAATCAGGGAAATACATCTGTATAGAGAATTTTGTCATATTTGTAAGATATGTTATTATATGCCAAAATATCTCAGATAAGGCACTAATATTACAGAAAAAGAAAAAACACTGTTTTTATTATATTTTACTATTAAAATAATGTGCAACAAGTCATTTAAAAGAAAACATGATATCAAAGAACAAAGTGCTTTGTGTGTCTATTCAGAAACTGAGTTATTAAAAAAGAAAACAGAAAGGCTATCTACAATAGAATAATGAAAATATGTTGATTAAAAGATAGTCCCTAATGTAGCTGCGATAATGTTTCATAGTATTATGACAGTTTTATTTGGAAAGCATTTATGACAAGTTTATGGAGATGCTCATGATAAATTGATAATTCATAGAGAACAAACATTTTTATTATTGTAAAAACCTTATCACATAAATCACTATATACAGCTGTGTATAATTTTATTAATCATAAATAAAAATATAGGTTAGATACCCTTTTGAGCTCTCTCCTAGATGCAGGATCTTACGATATTTATAAAAATAATTCTTTTTACCTCTGTAGAACAGAGATGTGCTAATATAGCACATGATACTAAAGAAGAAAAAAAAAAAGGCAAAACAGAAGAGGAAGGATGGAGAGGGGAGGTCCTAGAGGCGATGCTGTTATTAGCATCTTATCCTTGGCCATGTGCTATTACACTAGCAGGAATGTAAAGGCTGAAGTCAAGGACCAGGAAGCCTTCCTTTGCCAGCAGGCACAAGGCTGACGATAGCTGTGACCTTTCTAACCACAGAATCAAAAAGGTGTCCCTGTTTTGTGCCTGAGGAGCAGCTATTTGCTAACCTTGCATTCATAACAGCAAAGGATTTTCATTGTTTTGCTCATAGTCTTGCATTATCTCACTCAGTATGAGGTTTTAAAATGAGCACATCCTGAAAAAGTTAAATATGTTCAAAAGTACTAACTAATGTTTTATTAAATGTAAACTTAAAGACCAGACTACCCAGGAAAATACAAAATCATCAAGTTACTCCCATGCTTTATGGTTTTCTATTGCTTTGAGTTGCCCAGCTTCTTTGTACCTAATAAATATAGGAGGCAACTACCCAATAAATAATATACCAGAATGGAACAGTCTTAAGGGCATAATGAAAACTCATAATCTAGACATCTACATTAGGTCATTGATACATTTCTTCATGTAATATATATATATATATATATATATATATATATATACACACACATACATATATATTTGTTTGCAAATCGGGTCTCACCATCACCTAGGCTGGAGTCCAGTGACAAAATCACAGCTCACTGCAGCCTCAACTTCCTAGGCTCAAGTGATCCTCTCAGCCTCCTGAGTAGCTGGGACCACAGGCACGAGCCACTGTGTCTAGCTAATTTTTCATTTTTTTTGTAGAGACAGAGTCTCACTTTGTTGCCCAGACTTGTCTTGAACTTCTGGCCTCAAGCAATCCTCCTGCCTTGGCCTCCCAAAGTGCTAGGATTACAAGCATGAGCCCATATATTTTTAATATGTTACATAAGACTTTAAAAAGAAACTTTACACTTTTTGCCAACTTCAGAAGATTTAAATTTTGCAGAGTGTAACTGTCTTAAATGATATTAAAAATTATTTACATGGCATGGGCTTGAATTCAAACTAATGAGGGCATGATACCTCTTTACAGTACTTTCTCCTGGTATCCTAGGGTGCCAAATAATTAATTCTGCATGTAGTTATTTATTGAAGATTTGTAGCCCCTGTTAGTTCACTCCAAGAGATGCATCCATGGTGTCTAGCATTGTACATAGTGGGTTCTCAGTAAATATTCAATAAATGAATGAAAAGGGAAAGGGAGAGGAAGTGTGGTGAGGGAATAAGCTTAACATTCCTTGAGCATGCACTATGTCATACATTATCACACCTTGGGCACAATTCAACTTTGAAACTGAAAATAAAAATGGTTAAAAAAGTAGTAATTGAATATATTTGTTCTTAAAATAGGAAAGAACTACAATAAAGCTAATAAATAATTTCTTTGATTGGTTTAAATTTATATAACTTTGTGCATTTGTAGCTAGTAATAACCACCTTCTCCTGTTTCTGTATTTGATACTTTGACATCTCACTGACACTGGAGAGACTGCCCCTCCCACGGCTAGGTAATTCTTGAGACAGCAAATGACTAGTCTGCCAGTGAGAGTGCCTTTCACGTGCAGACCAACCAATCCAGAGCCAGTCCCCACTATCTCCTTTAGTAGTCTCTCATACTCTGAGCCACTGTCTACTCACCCTATCACCCAAAGCCAGGTACCAGACAATGAAGGACACACCAGACCCCACTGAAATTATTCAAATGAACCAATGCTAAGCCCATTATCCTGCCCTCCTATTCCTTTTTACAGAAACCCCAGAGGCTCTTGTCACACTTCCCCCTCATTACTTCTGCCTCCCGACTGACCCTGGTGCTTCCTTGTTTGGCCACCCACGGCTTGGCAGCTGCCTCCATTTGGGAACTGTGAGTAACAAGTGATTTTTTCTTTTTTTTTTTTGAGACGGAGTCTTGCTCTATCTGCAGGCTGGAGTGCAGTGGCCCAATCTCAGCTCACTGCAACCTCTGCCTCATGGGTTCAAGCGATTCTCCTGCCTCAGCCTCCTGAGTAGCTGGGACTACAGGCACGTGCCACTATGTCTGGCTATTTTTTATATTTTTAGTAGAGACAGGATTTCACCATGTTGGCCAGGATGGTCTCAATCTCGACCTCGTGATTCGCCCACCTTGGCCTCCCAAAGTGCTGGGATTACAGGTGTGAGCCACCGAAGTGATTTTTTAAAAAAAATTATTTATTTAACTTTAGGTGCATACTATATCTGGCATTTCTCTCCATGTTATCCTTCCCCTCCCTCCCCAACCCCTACTGTCTCTCCCCTACCCTCCCCAACTGCCCCCAGTGTGTGATGCTGCTCTCCCTGTGTCCATGTGTTCTCATTGTTCAACACCCAACTATGAGTGAGAACATGTCGTGTTTGGCTTTCTGTTCTTGTGTCAGTTTGCTGAGAATGATAGTTTCCAGATTCATCCAAGTCCCTACAAAGGACACGAACTCCTTTTTAATAGCTGCATAGTAGTCCATGGTGTATATGTACCACATTTTCTTTGTCCAGTCTATCATTGATGGGCATTTGGGTTGGGTTCCAGGTCTTTGCTAGTTTACACAGGGCTGCAATGAACATATGTGTGCATGTGTCTTTACTGTAGAATGATTTATAGTTCTTTGGGTATATTCCCAGTAATGGGATTGCTAGATCAAATGGAATTTCTATTTCTAGATCCTTGAGAAATTGCCACACTGTCTTCCACAGTGGTTGAACTAATTTACACTCCCACCAACTGTGTAAGAGTGTTCCTATTTCTCCATATCCTTTGCAGCATCTGTTGTCTCCAGATTTTTTAATGATCGCCATTCTAACTGGTGTGAGATGGTATCTCAATGTGGTTTTGATTTTCATTTCTCTAATGACCAGTGATGATGAACATTTTTACATATGTTTGTTGGCCTCATATATGTCTTCTTTTGAAAAGTGTCTGTTCATATCATTCACCCACTTTTGAATGGGTTTTTTTCTTTTTCTTGTATATCTGTTTTAGTTCTTTGGGTTGTTTTTTTCTTGTATATCTGTTTTAGTTCTTTGTAGATTCTGGTGGTTAGCCCTTTGTCAGATCGGTAGATTGCAAAAATTCCCATTCTGTTGGTTGCCAGTTCACTCTAATGATGGTTTCTTTCGCTGTACAGAAGCTCTGAATTTTAATTAGATTCCATTTGTCTATCTTGGCTTTTATTGCCATTGCTTTTTTGGTGTTTTAGTCATGAAGTCTTTGCTTATTCCTATGTCCTGGATGGTTTTGGTATATGTTCTTCTAGTGTTTTTATGGTGTTAGGTTTTATGTTTAAATCTTTAATCCATCTGGAGTTAATTTTAGTGTAAGGTGACAGGAAGGGGTCCAGTTTCAGTTTTCTGCACATTGCTAGCCAGTTTTCCCAACACCATTTATTAAACATGGAATCCTTTCCCCATTGCTTGTTTTTGTCAGGTTTGTCAAAAATCAGATGGTTGTAGATGTGTGGTGGTGTTTCTGGGGCCTCTGTTCTGTTCCATTGGTCTATGTCTCTGTTTTGGTACCAGTACCATGCTGTTTTGATAACTGTAGCCTTGTACTATAGTTGGAAGTCTGGCAGTGTGATGCCTCTGGCTTTGTTCTTTTTGCTTAGGATGTCTTGGCTATGCAGGCTCTCTTGTGATTCCATATGAAGTTTAAAGTGTTTTTTTCCAGTTCTGTGAAGAAGGTCATTGGTAGGTTGATGGGGATAGCATTGAATCTCTAGATTACTTCGGGCACTATGGCCATTTTCACGATGTTAATTCTTCCTAACCATGAGCATGGATTGTTTTTCCATCTGTTTGTGTCCTCTCTTATTTCATTGAGCAGTGGTTTGTAGTTCTCCTTGAAGAGATCCTTTACATCCTTTGTTAGTTGTATTCCTAGGTATTTTATTCTCTTTGTAGCAATTGTGAATGGTAGTTCACTCTTAATTTGGCTCTCTGTTTGTCTGTTATTGGTGTATAGTAATGCTTGTGATTTCTGCACATTGATTTTGTATCCTGAGACTTTGCTGAAGTTGCTTACCAGTTTGAGAAGATTTTGGGCTGAGACGATGGGGTCTTCTAGATATACAATCATGTCATCTGCAAATAGAGACAGTTTGACTTCCTTCTTTCCTAATTGGACACCCTTTATTTATTTTTCTTGTCTGATTGCTCTGGCTAGAACTTCCAATACTATATTGCATAGGAGTGGTGAGAGAGGGCTTCCTTGTCTAGTGCCTGATTTCAAAGGGAATTCTTCCAGCTTTTGCCCGTTCAGTATGATATTGGCTGTAGGTTTGTTATATATAGCTTTTATCATTTTATGATAGGTTCCGTCAGTACCTAGCTTATTAAGAGTTTTTAGCATGAAGGGCTGTTGAATTTTGTCGAAGGCCTTCTCTGCATCTATTAAGATAATCATGTGGTTTTTGTCTTTGGTTCCGTTGATGTGATGGATTATGTCTATGGATTTGCGTATGTTGAACCAGCCTTGCATCCCCAGGATGAAGCCTAATTGATTGTGATGGATAAGCTTCTTGATGTGCTGTTGCCATCTGTTTGCCAGTATTTTATTGAAGATTTTTGCACTGATGTTCATCATGGATATTGGCCTGAAGTTTTCTTTTTTAGTTGAGTCTCTACCTGGTTTTGGTATCAGGATGATGTCGGTGTCATAAAATGAGTTAGGGAGGATTCCCTCCTTTTGTATTGTTTGATAAGAGGAGCTGGTTTCATTCTTTCTGAAACTCTATCAAACAAGTGATATTTTTAATCGCAGTTGTTTCCTGATCGGTGGTTCTCACATATCTGAATTAAAATAAAACCTATACTGTAAAACATAGATTCACTGTAAAAATTCTCTTAAGTATTAGAAACAATAAGCAAGTCAAAATATAATCTCTGTTAATGGATACATTTGTCTTATTTCTAAATAATTGCAATGAAAAAGACCTTTTTAATCTGTTTCATTTAATAAGATTTTTATATACAATTATTTTAAATAATTTAATTTTATTGCCAAGTTGTATCCTTCTAGCTAATATAATTCACCAACAAGATAAAACCAGATTAATTTATACTGTTGTAGCAATGGAGATTTCAGAAATAGACTAATATTTAAATGATAGATACAAAGTGTACTTTATTCTATAACTGTGTTTTTATTTCTAAGGTCAAATAATATTCCAAATCCAGTTTCAATTGCATTCAAAAAGGCAGAATCAATAAAGGACCAAATGGGTTTTGTTATATAAGCCTATGATCCCTCATTTACAATTCCAAAATTCAAACAGGTTATGAAAACCAACTTTTCATAGGTTTGTGACAAACTCATTTGGTGGCATTTGGTGGCAAAACCTACTCTGAATTGATGAGGACTTTGTGTTGTTATTTACTTCTTGAGGGCGAATTCATATTCATGTCATAAAGATATTAATGTGTCTTATTTTCAGATGCTGGCTCAGGCCACGGCAGAAATATTATATAATGTATAGTTTATAGACTTACATTTTAAAATTCATTAAAAATGTTGAATTTTGAAGTATAGCTATCCCCAAGAGTTTCAGAAGAGGAATTATGGACCTGATTCATTCTCTCTCTCTCTCTCTCTGTGTGTGTGTGTGTGTGTGTGTGTGTGTGTGTGTGTGTGTGTGTGTTGCTTATTTAAATGTTTTGGTGGTAGGGGCACAGAATGTTACTCTCTCTTTATTAAAATTTAATTTTATTTACTAAATTAAATATTTTAATTTTAAAAGTATTCAATTTTAAATTGACTCCTAAATTTAATTAAAAATTAATTTGAAGGAGTACAATAAAGACATTGAACCAACAGTTCGAGGCACTTCTTGATGATTCTCTATGAAAGGCGGTACAGTGAGGGATATACTCATGTGATTACTGAAATAAGTTGACATATTCTGATTCTTGACAATGATCAAGTACGTCTCATTAGTATCGCTCTGTCAGTGGTGAGAGACCTTTTTAGTTTTTTAACATCAATAGAAGCTCCTGAGAAAAAAAGTAGCTCAGCTTCTGGTATGTCATTGTGTTGAAGCACAGTATAGTGCTATTTGCAGGATTTAATAAAATGCCAGTGCAGTGTGGATGCCATCCCCTGTCAAGCACCAGATAGCTCTGTCTGAACATGACAGATCCTTGGACAGTATGACTGCAAGACACTAAATGCCTTCTACTCATCCATAAAATCATATTAGTAAGATAAATAAAGAGCTTTCTTTCCTATAAATGTATACCATTTGCCTGCAGTGAGGTGATATTTGAAGCTTAAGTTAGAATTGACAGTGGTGAAGTTCAAGCTGGTATTTTCAAATGCTCATCTCCAAGAAATGCCAACAGCAAAGATATGATCTGTTGAGTCTTTTCAAGGAAGGAAGATGACAATGTGGTTTTAAGCAACAGTGCAAGAGGAAAAGGTTACAGGCAAAAAACCCCCAACCAACCAAACAAAAAATATCCACTTCCATTTCCTTTCTGTTAAGCTATAAGAGAAGCTTTCACGTTGTTACTAATGGTTTTCCTAATTTTGCAGCTGAGCCCCTTTTCACTTTGCAGCCTGGCTAACACAAATCATTGAGAATCACTGTATAATAAATCATTTGAAAAATATATAGAGGCAATGAGCCAAGAAAGATGTTTAGCAGTTAATCAAAGATGACCTAATGTTTTCTTCCTATCCTCTATAAAATGAAACATATTCCTCAATTTAATTACTAAACAATGTCAAATTAGAGGGAAAAAAATGTTCAACCTTGCAACAAGGATATAGTTAGTATTAGTTTAAAAGAAAACTAGTAGGCAGAGTTTAGGGGCCTCATGTCTTGTTGGGATTCTTTAATATTTTTGCTGGTACCCTAGTTGATTTATGCTCACTACTAGTAATCCTAGATTTCTAAGTGCAAAATCTGGGAGGTTAGACCATATGGATTCTAAGATCTCTTTTATTTTTAAAATTCTGATATACCATTTTGTACTGTATGCTCTTGCTACATATGAACCTAATGGTGTTAATACTTGATCTTTAATCTGGATTGTCTTGCCCCATAGCTTCATTCTTTATGTAATAATTATAAAGTAAATTGCTAATAGCTAATGTTTCATAAATAATGCCATTTAATACAGATGGCATACACAATCATCCCAATTCTTTACAGTTTCTGACAATGTGTGCCTAGCTTCCTGCCAGACTGAATTAATTACCTAAAGATAACCAGAGAATACATTGTATATAAAAAGAAACCATTATGATTTAAAAATGTCAAGCCCATACGTTTTATACATTGTTTGATAAATGATTACAGTGATCTAAAAAAGTCTTTGGTAGTTGTCCATTTGTCATCCAGCCTATGTTGCTTAGAAAATTCTCTGAAATCAATCCTGTGAAACATGAATAGGCATTGCAATCTGTGTCAGAGTCTAATGCATCATGCAAGACATTTCTATACAAAGACTAGGTGAACCAAAGCCTGAAACTGTCAGCACTACACACCTGGTTATATCTTTGCCAGTTTTAAATAATAGATTTCATTGTTTTATTGTTAATTCATGCTCCTAAATAAGAGCTTCCTATTCACCAAACCCCCTGGCATCATATTTTCTTCCTACTTCTTAAATGACACTCGTTAATGTGCTTGAAGTTGTTTTAAGTGCGGTTTCACATCTGTTTAATTCTCATACCACCTTTGGAGGTAGGACTGTAATTGCCCCCATTTTATATCTGAGAAAACTCAAAACAGAGATGTCTGAAGTCACTTGTACTGGAACACACAGCTAGAAAGTTTTTGAGCTATAATTTCTGTCCAGGGTGACTGGAGGACAGCATAAACTTAACCTACATGCTGCACTGCTATGATAAAGAAGAGCTGCTTAGATAGGTTTCTATCTGGTTTGCAGTCTCATGTATGAGTGTAGAATCGTCCTAGTTTTCCTACACATACTGTATCTTCTGCTGTAGATTATCTTAGACTTCTGATAGTTTTAAAAATAAAAATTATAGTAAAATGAATCACGGAATTTAAGTTTGAAGTCTTTAAGTCCTACAATACGGCTTGGTTAGATGTATTAGTAAGCAAATGCAACGTAAGTTAAAAGAAGCATTGGCTTCCTAGTCACCCCAAAGACACTGTCTCCAAGAAATAGTGAAATTGAACATTGTCGCTGTTGTATCCCTATATGAACTTCAACACATTTAAAAATATTGTTCAATGTTATTGCATTTCAGGGTCATTGTAAAGCAATAGGTATGACTAAGCATACAAACAGCATAATGAAATACAACAAGATATTCAGCCTTTCATACATGTTACTTGACAAGATTATGGAAAAAATATTTCTCAGAATTTTTTTGAATCCATTTGTTACTCTGAGCAGAAATATCTCTTTAGAGTCCAAGTGTTAGGTCCTTAGAGGTGTGAACCTTAACAAGATACTGACCAATGGTAAGCAAGTCAGACAGTCCATAATTCATTATTTACTTGAGTTTATTTACAAAGGACATGTCAAATACTTAGTGGAAAACAATAATAGGTATATTACCACTAGAAAGAAGTACCATTACATTTCATGCAAACACATTTTCAGATGCCTATTTGGCATACTTTTAAAAACCTGGAAAGTCATAAAGACATGTTATCAATATGAATGTTTGTTTTGTAGCCCAAATTTGAGTGGGAACTCCCATGAAGAGCATCTTCACACGTGTCATATGGTGGTTTGTGGAAATGGATTATTAAGATGATGGTTAGCTAATTTTCCAAGTGAACTCCCTTTTCTTTCTCTACATGTAAAATAATTTTAATGTAACAGACATGTTGAGGCATAATAGGGGATGGTTTGAAAGAATAAATTTTTGCCCATAAAAAATAACCTTATAAATATGGTTATATTTATATATATGGATATGGAAAATAGTGATTTGAGTTTTATTATTTAATACCCTAAGCCACAGCTCAACACTGAAAAAAAAAAAAACAAAAAAAAAAAACTGTAGTGTCTACCAGGTTTCCCAGATAATCCCATTCTGAAGAGCAGACTTGGAAACCTCTAAGGCTTAGGGCTGCACATTGCTATTTTCTTGACCGCTTCTCAAAAAGTATGCAGATTCTAACTTTTAGGTTGTGTTAGTACCTCAATTACACAAAACATATAACTGATCTTTGGTAAAAAACAGAAACATTCACGGCATTTCTTCAGCCCTTAGCCACCTGGCATGTGTGAATTATAAAAATAAAGTTCTCTATTTGATATGAAAATACTTTATTGATAATGTTACATGCCACCCAAAATTATACCAAGTTGGATTTTGAGAGTTATAATTACTAGTAATACTATAATTACTACTAGTATTAATGATTGTAGGGAAAATCTTAACTACAATAGTATTTTTGAAAGTATAGAATATTGTATTCTGGCTGAAGCTTTATTTAGGATATAAATTTATATATTCAATGCTTAGCATTAAGCCTTCCCAAATTTAAAAGCACTGAACTGTTTAAACTTCTTTGTTGATCCAAGTAAAAAAAGAAGAATATTTTTTCTTTTATATGTATTTTATATGTGTAATATCTATACATGAACAAAACTTCTAAGGTTATGTAAATGAGCTCAGAAACAAAAAGCCGATTATAATCAAAGATAGCCAATGCTTGTTGGATATCCTACTACATTCCCTCCCATACTCATGACAGATGTTATTTGTTGATTATGGCCAGAGGCAGCAGCTTCAGATCTCTCTCCAAACAATGCTCTAGGAAGCTGCAGTCAGCTAGTAATGGTAAAGGGACCAAACTAATTAATTATGAATGGATCAATATAGATAGAACATGACATCTTCTCATCCAGAAATCTCTCATTGTAACTGTACCTGTAACCAAAAAGGTTCTACTCTGTATAAAAATAAGTTGAAGGAAATGAACCCTTAGCTTGTAAGAAAGAAAATGGAGGAAAAAGATCAACTCAGAGTTGTTCGTCTTAATGTTTCTATATCCTTTTGGAACTATAGAAGCAAAGAAAATTTGTCCTTATATGAAGCAATTAGTTTAGGAAAAGGAAGTTAACAAGGATTCCAGCATCAGGAATTCTTCCCACAGGAAATGTAGCTTTGGAGGCTGATGGGTGACCTGCTCAAAGGAAGTTGGCTGCAGTGTTTCCATGTCAGGGAAGCAAACCTTGACCTAGAGGGTACTCTTCTGTGGAAGACCCAGGCTGGCTAAGAATAGAAATGGGCTGTGTGACAGTGAAGCAGAAAATGATTTCCTCTTGTCTTTATTTTTTCAGTTTTAAAGATACTTTTTTGTGTGTAATTTATATATATTCATGTACCTCACTGGTGGTCTTTTGGCAAGCAATGAAAATGGCTGTTAAATTTGAGAATTATTTTCTTGTATGTATATGAGAAGAGCAGGAAAACCTACTAGAAAAAGAATATAGTACTTGACCTATACAAAAAAACAATCAAACCAAACAATCATCTGTATTAGTCTGTTCTTATACTGCTATAAAGAAATACCTGAGACTGGGTAAGTTATAAAGAAAAGGGGTTTAATTGGCTCATGGTCCTACAGGCTGTGCAGGAAACATGGCTGGGGAGGCCTCGGGAAACTTACAATCATGGCAAAAGTTCAAGAGGAAGGAGGCACGTCTTACATGACCAGAGCAGGAGGAAGAGAGTGAAAGGGGAGGTGCTACACACTTTTAAACAACCAGATCTCATGAAAACTCACTATCACGAGAACAGCAAGGAGGGAATATGCCCCCACGATCCAATCACTTCCACCAAGCCCCTCCACTTATATTGGAGATTACAGTTTGACATGAGATTTGGATGGGGACACAAATCCAAACCATATCACAAACCCCGTGTCAAAATGTAAAGAATAAGTTGACAATCATTAAAATATCGGGAGACAACAGATGCTAGAGAGGATGTGGAGAAATAGGAACACTTTTACATCGTTGGTAGGAGTGTAAATTAGTTCAACCATTGTGGAAGACAGTGTGGCGATTCCTCAAGGACCTAGAAATAGAAATACGATTTGACCCAGCAGTTCCATTACTGGGTATATACTCAAAGAATTATAAATTGTTCTGTTATAAAGACATGCTCACGTATGTTCATTGTGACACTGTTTACCATAGCAAAGACCTGGAACCAACCCAAATGTCCATCATTGATAGACTGGATAAAGAAAATGTGGCACATATATACCATAGAATACTATGCAGCTATGAAAAACGATGAGTTCTTGTCCTTCATAGGGGCATGGATGAATCTGGAAACCATCATTCTCAGCAAACTCACACAAGAGCAGAAAACCAAACACCATATGTTATCACTCATAGGTGGGTGTTGAGCAATGAGAACACATGGACACAGGGAGGGGAGTATCATACACTGGGGTCAGTAGCAGGGGGCTAGGTGAGGGACAGTGAGGGTGGGGAGGGATAATGAGGGGAGAAATACTAGATATAGGTGATGGGGGGGATGAAGGCAGCAAACCACCTTGCCATGTATGTACCTATGCAACAATCCTGCATGATTTGCACATGTACCGCAGAACCTAAATTACAATTTAAAAAAGAATAACTTTTACAAAAGTTACATGTTTTCCCTTGGAGTCCCAGTGGTACCCTAATGTTTTTAGCATTATGTAAGCTCTCAAAGGATGGCTGTTGTTTGGTCCATCTTTTTCAAAAAAATTTATATACTTTAAGTTCTGGTGTACATGTGCAGAAAGTGATGTTTGTTACATAGGTATTCATGTGCCATCGTAGTTTACTGCATCCATCCGCTCATCATCTACATTAGGTATTTCTTCTAATGCTATCCCTCCCCAATCTTTTCACCTCCTTCAATCCCTCCCCTAGCGCCCTACCTCCTGGCAGGCCCTGATGTGTGATGTTCCCCTCCCTGTGTTCATGTGTTCTCATTGTTCAACTCCCACTTATTAGTGAAAACATGTGGTATTTTGGTTTTCTGTTCTTTTGTCAGTTTGCTGAGAATGATGGTTTCCAGCTTCATCCATGTCCCTGCAAAGGACACGAACTCATCCTTTTTTATGGCTGCCTAGTATTCCATGGTGTATATGTGCCACATTTTCTTTATCCAGGCTATCATTGATGGGCATTTGCGGTTCCAAGTCTTTGCTATTGTGAACAGTGCTGCAATAAACATACGTGTGCATGTGTCTTTATAGTAGAATGATTTATAATCCTTTGGGTATATACCCAGTAATGGGATTGCTGGGTCAAATGGTATTTCTATTTCTAGATCCTTGAGAAATTGCCACACTGTCTTCCACAATGGTTGAACTAATTTACACTCCCACCAACAGTGTAAAAGCATTCCTATTTCTCCACATCCTCTCCAGCATCTGTTGTCTCCTGATATTTTAATAATCACCATTCTAACTGGCATGAGATGATATCTCAATGTGGTTTTGATTGGCGTTTCTCTAATGACCAGTGATGATGAACTTTTTTTCATATGTTAGCTGCATAAATGTCTTCTTTTGAAAAGTGTCTCTTCATATCCTTTGCTCAGTTTTTGATGGTTTTATTTATTTATTTATAAACTTAAGTTGCCATAGATTCTGGATATTAGCCCTTTATCAAATGGATAAATTGCAAAAATTTTTTTCCCATTCCATTGGTTGCCGGTTCACTCTAAGGATAGTTTCTTTTGCTGTGCAGAAGCTCTTAAGTTTAATTAGATTCCATTTGTATATTTTGGCTTTTGTTGCCATTGCTTTTGGTGTTTTAGTCATGAAGTCCTTGCCCATGCCTAGGTCCTGAATGGTATGGCCTAGATTTTCTTCTAGGGTTTTTATTATGTTAGGTCTTATATTTAAATCTTTAATCCAATTCGAGTTAATTTTTTGTATAAAGTGTAAGGAAGGGATCCAGTTTCAATTTTCTGCATATGGCTAGTCAGTTTTCCCAAAACCATTTATTAAATAGGCAATCCTTTCCCCATTTCTTGTTTTTGTCAGCCTTGTCAAAGTTCAGATGATTGTAGATGTGTGGTGTTATTTCTGAGGCCTCTGTTCTGGTCCATTGGTCTATATCTCTGTTTTGGTACCAGTACCATGCTGTTTTTATTACTCCCTAAAACATTTCAAAATTGAAGTTCTACTAAAATCCCAGCAATGAATCAGGGAAATATATACAGTTTTTCTATCATGAAAATCAGGATAAAAAAGATTATAATTTAAGAGGGCATAGTAAGGTGATCAGATATAAAAGTCAATATACAAAAGTTAGCACCTTTTTAACATTAGCAATAACACTTAGAGAACATAATAGTAAGAGAAATCTCATTCACAATAGCAATGTAACACATTTTATACTTGGGAAGAAATAGAAAATGTACAGGACTTTTATAAAAGGGTATTTAAAAACCTGTACCAATTAAGTTCTATTCCATATTTTCAGTGAGAAGACTCAATATTATAAAGATATTGACAAGCTTGTTCTCAAATATATATGAAAAAAAGAATAGCAATGATTAGCAAATTAACTTTTTATAAAGGAAAATGACAATGGGATATGACCTACTAATAACGAGAATATAGTCTAAAAAAAACAGTGTATTTAGGCATAGGGATGAACAAATACATTAAGAGAAAAAAACAGAACAGAAACCCAGACATGTGCAAGAATATTGTTCATAGCAAAGGTAGCATCTCAAATCAATAAAATTATTCAAGACTTCTCAATAAATTACATTGTGACAACTGGCTAACCTCCTAGGATAAAAACTCCATTTATAACATAAGCAAAAATATATTCAGAGATTAAAGAGAGTAATTGTTAAAAACAAATTATAAAAGTATTTGAAGAAAATGTTTTTTTAAATTTATAATTCTGGGGATAGAGAAAGCTTTCCAACATAAAACTCATAAATCACATAAGAAAATATCACGTTGATACCCATAAAAAGGAAAAAATAAACTTCTGTGAGATAATCATAAAAATGAAGTTAAATCATAAGCTACAGACAAGGAGAAATAGTTATAACATATATAAAATATTCACAATATGTAGAATGCTTATGTAGGAATAAGAAAAATACAAATAACTGAGTGAAAGGTTCAAAGAGGATACAAAGACTCACTCACAGAGGAAATACCAAACCATATATGAAATAGACGATATTTACCAAAATGTAGAGTAAGCCTACTCTTTGATCTTGCAATATACTTCTAGGAATCTGTTCTGCAGAAATACTCACTCATAGGCACTAAGACATATTTTCAAGCATATTTGCTATTTATAATAGATATTATAATAGCAAAGAAGTAGAAACAAGCTATATCGTTAACAAAGGTTGGTGTAACTACATTACAGAACATTCTAAGAAAGAACTAGATCTTTACATATTTAAAAGTGTTTTGAGACTCAAATATTTTTTATTTTATTTTATTTTATTTTATTTTATTTTATTTTGAGATGGAATCTTGCTCTGTCACCCAGACCATAGTTCAGTGGTGTGATCTCAGCTCACTGCAACCTCGGCCTCTTTGGTTCAAGTGATTCTCCTGTTTCAGCCTCCTGAGTAGCTGGGATAACAGGTGCCTACTACCACACCCAGCTAATATTTCCTTTTTTGGTAGAGACAGGGTCTCATCATGTTTGCCAGGCTGGTCTTGAACTCCTGAGCTCAGGTGATCCGCCTGCCTTGCTCTCCCAAAGTGCTGAGATTACAAGCATGCGCCATTGCACCGTGCCTTAAGATCCAAATAAAAAGAGGTTGTCACAGCATAGCAGAATCATATGTAATATTGTGACCCTGTATTCATTTATTTTTCACCTCATTGTTTTTGTGTACTTCTCATTAAGCACTTTTTCCTTTCCTTTCAATAGAAGTTGAATAGACTTAATGTGTGCAATATGCTGTTTTGATATAATTATCCATAGTGAAATAATTACCACAGTAAAGCAAATTAACATATTCCTTTCCTTACATAGGTACAGCTTTTTGTGTGTGTATGGCAAAAGCACATGAAATTTACTTTCTTTAGTTATGTGGGATGAATTAGTCTAGTGATCTAATGGGTTGACTCTTACTGTGTGAGAGCATATTCATGTGGTTTTTATTGTTTAACTAAAATAATTTTTTGTTGTTAAAGAGGAATATTCAGGGAAGGTCAGGTCTGGTGGCTCAAGCTCTTCCTCACATGATAGAGAACTGCCTCGAGGAGGCTGTGAGAATCACATGTCTGTTGCTGACTTGACTTCAGCTGTCTCTGTATTTATGTATTCTCTTGACCTTGGGTTATGCTGTCGTTTTTTTCTTTTCTGAGGGTTTTCTGAAATGAACATCAAATGAAATCCTTTAGGACTGTTCAGATCCTTGCTATGCAAAAGTTAACATTGTTGAAAGAGGTCTTAGATATGATCTAATGCAATTCCCAAACTTTATATGGAATTCTGGCTTCTGAGATGGCCAGGACACTTTATTTTTATTTTCAAGACAGTCTTACTCTATTGCTCAGGCTGGAACGTATGGAGTTATCACAGCTCACTGAAGCCTGGACTTCCCAGGCTCGAGCAATCCTCCCACTTCAGTTTCCCAGGAAGCCGGGACTACAGGTATGTGCCAGCATGCCTGGATAATTTTTTGTATTTTTTATAGAAACCGTGTTCTGTCACGTTGCCCAGGCTGGACTCAAATTCCTGGGCACAAGCAATCTGCTCGCCTCAGCCTCCCAAAGTTCTAGGATTACGAGCATGAGCCATAGTGTCCGGCCAACCAAGACAGTTGAATGGGAATTTTATATTTCTCCTGGTTGAGTCATATCCCCTTACCCAGAAACTGGGAAAACATACCCACTGAAAACCCAAATAGGTGGTACTACTTTCCCATTTTTTTAAGCCAAGGCAACAAAAAAGGTAATTTCACTCAAAGGAGTTACAGTTAATAAATATGTTTTTTTCAGCAGACAAATTAATTCTGTGATGCCATTTGAGACCTACAAAAATGTGCCCCGGTGTTACTTCAGTGTCCTATATTAGGACCCTTGTATACACAAATTCTGCAGTATTCCTTTCCACCAATCCTGCCAAGCACTGGCCTGGTTGGTTCATCTCTGTTTATCAAATCGCTTTTCAGGCGTAGTTAGTCATGTTAGTGTGTTTAAACCATGTCACATTATTCTGTCAGTCAGGTCCTATGTGTCCGAAGAGCCCTTCAAGAAACGTACTTGTCTCTAAATATTGTCAAGGAAAGATAAGAAATTTCTCCTTCCAATTTGGTGACTGTAGTTCTTATGGAATGCCTGCTTTGGCAATAAGGTGCCAGATACTCCTACTCAGAGCTTACTCGATTTGCATGCAGCTAAGCTGCCTCTGTGTATTCAGATGCATGTCCCTATAGGAAAACCACCTTACCACTTTTAGAACTCCACTGTCCATTGTCCTATTCTGGAATAGACAGTAGCTGTAACTATGAGTTAAAACGGGTTACATTAAACCCTCCTGGGCTCTTGCCTTGCTCTTGTATGGTACTTGACTGACAAATTCCAGTAGTGCAAAAGTCATGGGCAAGCTGTGACTCTTCTCTGGAGCTGCAGGCTGGCTGCCCCTGGGGACCTGTGTTCCACTCTCCTAACTGGGCTTAGCAAGCCACAAATCCCTGATTAAAGCACAGACCCCTTGAGAGACAAGAAGGTTGGAGGAGTGTTGATGCTCAGATCTGCAGTCATTCACATATTTTTATGAGAGCCTTGGACTCCTGGACCCGAAGCCAGTGTAATTACTTTATAACTTAAAAATCATGGTTTTCAATTTTAAAAATTCACATAACGGAATTCACTCTACTGGAAACAGGTCTTTCTTTTCTAAGTTCTGTAATGTTATATTATCTTTATATGTTCACAGTAGAAGGAAATGGTCCTACTGGCTGCCAGTGAGTGAAGTAGCAGAGTGGAACTGCATGCTAAAATCAGAGCCAATATTCAGCACCAGCTTCCATGGTCTTGTGTCTTGACGTGCTGGCTATTGGGCTTACAGAAATACATCTTCTGTTTATGCTTCCAAGTGTTCCTTTTATCTCTAGATAAAAGTGTACAGGGGAAGTTGCCAAAATTAGTTCCTTTTTGGCCCAGGCCACAGTTAAACTTAAATGTAAAAGAGATCAAAGAGTTCCATTTTGATCCAAATAGCTGCAGCCCAGCAGTGTGGCTGGTGGCAGTATGAAGTGGCTGAACACCTTCTGATTTGGAACATCTGAGCAATACTTTCTGGGCTGCAAGGCACAAAAAGAGGCAGCATGCATGTCTGCTTTTGAAATGACTGTCTGCCTTCCAGGATTTGACAGAGGAGCACTTGTTTAGACTTTGGTGTATAATCCAGTGGGAAGCTCCCAGGTATTCCTAAAGGCTGCCTCAGGGGGTCTCTATGAAGCGGAGCACTCTCCTCTCCTCAATACACACAGAGTTAATTTTGTTCACAGTCCTTCCATGCTTCCTTTAGGTGACGCCAAATTGTTGAGGTTTCTTCTTTGCAAGGTGGTAGCAACTCCCCACCTTACTCTCTCTTTCATTTTGCATTTAGGTTCTGATCTTTACAGAGTCTTAGACTGATGTCCCCGGGGAAAGTAAGAGCAGACAGAAGACTCTTGGGCTCTTATGAATCAATAGGGTCACCAAATTATTTACTATCCAAACCAGAACACTTTTGACAGTGAGAGAGGCACGGTTGGTAATTAAATCTGGACACCTAGAGTCAACTGAGACTCTCCTGGCAATCTCTATGGCACTCTCTTTGGCCATCCTCTGCATAGAGAACGGGGTGATTTCTGGCTCTAGAGACTCAAGTCGAATGCTTCTTTTCCTGTGCATAATTGGGCATTTTTAGTCACTCCTCTAAATAATTATAAACGATCATTTTCTTCTCTTTATAGCAAATATAGCAATCAGAAAAAAATTGGATAATAAATTTTCATAGGACTCAAAACACAGCCCCCTTGTTAAATAATATTGCTTCAGAATAGATTTTCTTGCAAAGAAAATGTTCTGTACAAATTCTTTAAAGAAGTCTTTCAAGTGGATTTTTAAAAAAATGATGCCACCACCCACTATTTACAAAGAAAGTCTTGAAGGGGAGCGGCAACCCCCTCAGGCCATTTCTAGCAAGGAGATGTACAATCAGTACCAGCAACTCAAAAATGCTCCTGTGACTGCACCCAAACTATTTTTTGTCCCTAACAAATTTTTACCTTCAAACTGCAGTTGTATTGCTGTGTTTCCTTTCTGTTTGTTTTACCATATCCCTTCTAAATATTTTGCATCATCCTGGAGATTTTCCCAAGTTGTGGTCTGCTGGCTGGAGGGCCGCACTCCTCTGGTTTGCGGCATGAAGTTGTGTTGCCATGGCAGGGGTTGTTTACCATCGGGGAACACTTGACAGGATGGGCACCTCCCACAGTCATTCCAACCTCCTTTCCTCGTCTTCTCCACTCGCTCAAATATTCTGAGACAGCAGCCTAGATATGGCTTTCTCTAATCATCAACTACATTCCCGGAGCGTGAACTTGACTTTGCTTTCGAGATAGGGAAATGTTTGGCTCTGTTTATTCCTCTCAAACTGGGCAGTGTCCTCTTGACTGTTATGACTCATCCACTTGTCAGGGCTGAAATCTCCTAACAATCCTTTCTCGCAGGTAAATCACATTGCTCAGACTTGTGAAGCAAAAATGCCACCGAGGCCAAAGGGTAACCTTGTGGTGGTCGCAGCCCGTTCACCTGAAAGAGGTCTCTGTTGCCCAGAAGGATTTTTTTTTCCAAGAAGAGGAAAGCTTAGTCAGAACCTGACAAGTCTTGCTCCCTCACATTCCTGCAGAGGAACCAGCCTGGGGAGAGATAAGAGCCGTGGGTTGACACCCTGATTATGCTTACTTTTTATTTGTTAAATGTGGAAATTGACTTCATCCAATTAATAAGAGCAGGAAACAGTTTTTGTTTTGTCTTTGTAGGAAAACATGAAGTAACGATTTTATCTCAATTTGTCAGGCATTGCCCAAGAGACTACAGCCATGTGGGCCAGTGGCCAAAAAATTGCTCTAAGGCCCAAGTATTAACATCCAGATATAAAAAGAATGCTAATTGGTTTTCCAGCTGAAAAATAATAAGGGATTTGCTGCCAAAAAATGCTGTATGGCCTGGAAACCCCAAGTTTATACAATAGCGCCTGATTACAATCTGGGGGCTCTATTTGTGCTCCTATGAAGAGCTAAACAAAGAGAGGTGTTTCACTCCTCTGTCTTTGTAGAAAGCTCTGCTCCAGATCTCTGCCTGGTGCAGCACCAGGCTTCCCACAGTCTTCCTGCCAAATCCCCAAGTTTTTTCCTGGCTGCCATTCAGGAAAGTACAGCTTCGTCTGTAGGATGGAAAGTTAAAAAGGCCTTGCTTGGATACGCTGAAGTATATACAAACACTACCTGACGTATGGAGTAGGCTGCTACCATTGGCATCCTAGCAGAAAGAATGTAAAACTTTTAAAAGTCATTTTGGGTAAGTGATTTAGAAGATTGAGATGGAGAAGAAACATATATATATATATATATACATACATATATATATATATATATATTAAAATTCAGCATTCCCCTTGATTACTAGGTATATATCCAAAGGATTATAAATCGTTCTATTATAAAGACACATGCACATGTATGTTCACTGCGGCACTGTTTATAATAGTAAAGACCTGGAACCAACCCAAATACCCGTTGATGATAGACTGGACAGGGAAAATGTGGCACATATACACCATGGACTACTATGCAGCCATAAAAAATGATGAGTTTGTGTCCTTTGTAGGGACATGGTTGAATCTGGAAACCATCATTCTCAGCAAACTGATACAAGAACAGAAAATCAAACACTGCATGTTCTCACTCATAGGCAGGTGTTGAACAATGAGAACACATGGACACAGGGAGGGGAGCATCACACACTGGGGTCAGTTAGGGGGGACTAGGGGAGGGACAGCAGGGGGTGGGGAGGCTGGGGAGGGATAACATGGGGAGAAATGCCAGATATAGGTGATGGGGGGATGGAGGCAGCAAACCACATTGCCATGTATGTACCTATGCAACAGTCCTGCATGTTCTGCACATGTACCCCAGAACCTAAATCACGATAAAAAAAAGAAAAAAAAAAAAAGAAAATTCAGCATTCCCTTTGATCTTAACAGTTATCTACTTTAGTTTTCTCATTGGTAAAATGTCAGTTATTCTCCCAGATCCCATTCAGCTTGGGTTGTCTCTAAATTGAGGACTGGGTATAGCATATGTAGAAAATACTGGCTATCTACTGAATATCTTTGAAAAGGTCCCTGGAAGTGAGTTGGGATGAAAGTCAATGTCTGGACCACTGGCATGGCACAGCCCCAGGCTGGTGCTCTGATGTGTATTGACTGGGTGCCAGCCTACCAATGACTTGATACCACCACTCCAGGTCTATATTACTTATGGGAATGTGCCAGAATTAAAATAATTGCATAATATTTACAACTCGGTTTTCATTATTTCCAGTTGATGGTAAATATCATAACAAAATTCATAGCATTTAATTAATCTTACCCATAATACTTTTAATTTGTAGTTAATGCTAAAATACACTAATTATTCTTTCACGAATCATGGTCATAGACTATTATCCCTGTCATGTATATAAAGATGCAACTAAGTTAAAGACTTTTTTTTTTTAAAGAATTACTTTCAAAAATGAAGTAAAATGTGGTCTAAACAACCAACTTCTGCCAAAACATGCAGAAAATAAAACAAGCCATAAGA
This sequence comes from Plecturocebus donacophilus, assembly GCA_004027715.1. Taxonomy (NCBI): domain Eukaryota; kingdom Metazoa; phylum Chordata; class Mammalia; order Primates; family Pitheciidae; genus Plecturocebus; species Plecturocebus donacophilus. The sequence continues at coordinate 51,435 of PVKP010005458.1, read as the reverse complement.
ATCCACTAATGTGTATAAAATTATTTTTTTGACAGAAACAGTCAAGCAACCATGTTTGTTGCTATCAGTGCTTTTTTCTTGTTTATTGCTTTTTGTTTGTTATTAATGAATTTTCCCTTAAAGTAATAAGGCAACATGGAATGTATCTGAGAGTTTAGGGGTGGGGTGGGGTGGCTCATGCCTGTAATTCCAGCACTTTGGTAGGCTGAGGTGAGCAGATCATTTGAGGTCAGGAGTTTGAGACCAGCCTGGAGAACATAACGAAACCCTGTCTTTGCTGAAAATACAGAAATTAGCTGGGAGAAGTTGCCGGCACCTGTAATCCTAGCTACTTGGGAGTTTGAGGTAGGTGAATTTTTTGAACCCAGGAGGCAGAGGCTGCAGTGAACTGAGCTTGTGCCATTACACTCAAGTTTGGGCCACAGGAGCAAAACTCCTTCTCAAACAAAAATTTAGGAAGCATTTCTTAAAATCTGCCTGGCATCAGGACTTTTTACCTGTAGGAGACACCAAGAAGTAGAAGGAGCATGGAGCTAGTATTGCTGACCTTTCAATAGGTTCACTCCACCAGGTAAAATTGATTTTCTAGCATCCCACATCCTTCCATGTAGACTCAAGTCTCCTCGGGCACTTACTTCCTCTGTGATTTTGTACTTTCTCTTTCCCTCACCTGGAGTGAGGGAGCTCCCTTGTGTCCATCTTTTGGGATTCAGTTCAGCCCCCACATGCTTTGTGAAGCCTCTTCAGACCACTCCAGCCCCCTTTGGTTTCCCACTTCTCTGAACTCTCCTCTCTTATCATTTTCAGAAACAAGGTAAACACATGGAGGATTCAAGTGAGAATTGAACAGGATACCCTTTTTTATTGCAAGGAGCAGAGACCCACTCAGTTGTCTCAAACTAAGGAGAAGATCTTGTAGACCTACAAAGTCCAAGAAATTGGCCTTTCATGTTATAAACTGGAAACCTGTTGGAAGCCTAGGCAGCTCTCTCCAACTCTCAGGGTGATACAGTTCCCTTCTGACTCTTTCCTAGGCATGTTACTTTCATTTTCTTCCCTTTTCTCTCTTCCAAATTTCTGATTTCTTTCAATTTCTTTATCATTTCTGCTATTATGCTTCAGCTCAACTTCTCCCAAATATCTGAATTAGACTTAGGATCTTTGTTCCAATTTTAAAGAGATTGGATCATCTTGTGTTGTGTGTCCAGCGTTCTGTTCAATCAGTGTTGTGGGCAAGGCAGGGCAGTGTGGTACAAACAGCTGCCTAAACCAGTCCTACTGCAGCCTGTAGATGAAGGAGTAGAGAGCTACTCCAGAAGGTATCCACTGCCTACAGAGTTGTATTATTCACTTAAGGCAAATTTCTTAAGGGCAAGGAATAGATTTCCCTTTGCTTACTTCCATCACTGTGTTTGGCACAGGCCCGTTTGACTGTCCCAGTGATTCTCAACCCTGGTTGCACATTAGAATCATCTGGAAAATTTTAGGTGCATTTAAGTATCTAGTCCTCTCCTTGTCCCAACCACAAGAAATGCCGATTTCATTGTTTTGGGGTGTGGCCAGGACATCAAACATCAAGAGCTGGGCTTTCCAGATAGCAGTCTTGTTCATACGGAGGTCAGGGCCACAAAAAGTGTTATTGCTATGGTGAAGAAGTGACTACCTTTGTAATGGAAAACATGGTGTAAATTGAGGAGCTGTCAAAGAGGTTACAATTCTTGCTTGGCCTTTGTAGTAGGGTAACTATATATTACATTCATGCTGTTTTAGATAGATTGGATATCAGTAATATTGGTAACTTTAGAAAGAAATATTAAGCTTTTAACTTTTGCATTTTTTCCTTTTCTCCATTTCCATAACTGGTTTAGATGTGATAGTAAATGAATATTTCCCAAAGGCTTTTCCTTTATTACATAATCAATAAGTACATCTTCAAAATGTAGAACTGTTCCTATATTCTTTGAGAATGTTGTTTCATATGACTAGGAACATTTAAGATTTGACAGTAAAGATGACAATGCAGAGTGCTAATTGGATGATAATTGTTTTAGCTTTTGCAGTGTTAACTCTAAAATCAGCATTTGATAAATGAACTGTGGTGTTTGCCTCCAGAACTGCAAGAAGTTGATTTACTGCAGGCACCACATAGAGATGATCCTTCAGTGTATCCTTTACAGTGTCCTGGTGGTTGCCAAGGTTTGCTGTAGGTGTTAAAACCATTGGATGTCATTCACTGGTTGGAGAATTTCTTAGAGTAATTTCTGGAGTTCTTCAATATGGCCAGTGAAACCAAGGGGTTTCAAGTGAATTGGCTCAATATTTGATTCTTGAAAGAAAAACACCAACTTTTCTGACAAGTGCCTCTGTGACCACTTTGGATCATTTGTCAACAACTTCTGAAAGTAAAGCTACCCTCATCTAATGATCACTTTGGTCATGATTTTGGTATAGAGTGTGAATCGTGGACTTTTACATTCCCTACCCAAATTTCTCTCTCTGATGAGAACCTAGTTTGCCAAATTACCTGCAATTACTCCTATGGAAGGCCTAGTAGCAGTGACCTCTTTGACAAAGGGCCTTGAGAGAGAATACCGTGGAAGACATCATCATAGATTTTTGATACAGCATATCCAGACTCAGTTTCCTTCTGGTTTACAGCACAGAACAGTTGTAATACTAGTACCTTGTCATCCCAGAGCATCTTGTCCTGGACTGTTTGGCTACCAGGATCTCTTAAATTTACCATGTGTCCAACCACCACTTAATGGTCAATAATGTAAATTGCAATGCTAGTTCTTAAGAATCCTTTGGGGATGGTGCCAATGGCTTATCCTTTCTCTAGCATGATATCAGCTTTGCCTGGGCAGAAGAAGCAGAGATTCCACCCCTGCAGGCTGACCAGGGGTTGGTGTATCTGCAATGACTGGAAGGTGCTCTAAAGCATGCAAATCTGTGCAGCAGACTCTGGTAAGAAAGCTGTGCTTGTTGGATGGGCACAGCAGTTAAGAGGATGGCTCCTGACTTACTGTGACCTCTGCAATCTTGCCTCATTTGGTAAAATTGATTCTAGGAACTTTGCATATGTCAGATATGATCCTAAACAAAATGACTGAAACAAGATTCATTGAAAATATTATTGTAAACCTGCCATAACATTATTCTGCTGCACATTATCAAAGCAGTGCTTTGTGTAGTAAAGTACAGAGATGGCATAACATCGCACTATGTACATTTTGCTAGTACTGTGTTGAAAATCTAAATCTGAAAACTTTGACCATTATTTATGAGAAGTCTATTTCTATTATCCCAGAAGACCATCAGGTGTGCTCATGAAGCAGCAACAGAATAGCTGAATGAAAAATCCATTGTGGGATCTCCAAATGTTCAGAAGCATAGCATGCTTTTTCTTTTACAGACTGTTGATTTTGTTGCCACGAGGCAGCATGTAATCTCATCATCATATAAATCCTAGGGAGAAAACTTCCTGGCAGAAATCTTTCAGTATGCCCCAGAGCAGCACTTTAAATATAAGATCTACTTGGGTATTAGGGTGGGGGTTGCCTCAGTTGCTTTCTAGGATTTCTTGTTTTATCCAGCTGAATTTTGAAGAGGAGCTCCTCATCATTTCCTTTCTTCCTCACTCTATTCCTCTTTCCTCTTTTCTTCTCGCCTTAAACAAATTTCGAGTTATCTCAAAACCGTATGGCGACCTTCTGGTGAAGATAAGAGTATTAAATATGATCCTTACCCTAATAAAACTTTCTTCTTGTGGGGAAAGAGTATAGAAGAAACATATCACAACCATACTGGCTGGCAAAAATTATATCTGGAGTGTTGCAGAAAACATAATTGGACATCTGACCAATCCTGGATGGAATGGGACAGTTGAGTGAGAAGGTGTAATGTTAGGTATGGTGTCTGGAAGAGATGATCTCAAGTGGTGTTGGGAAGGTGGAGGAGAGCCTGTTTAAAGATGTGGGGGTGGAAAATGGAGGTAGACGAACATTGGGCATAAAGTCAAAGGATTAGGTGGCATCAAGGAAGTGGCACATAGTTCTGTGTTACTGGAAAGTAAAGTAGATGGGTTGGGGAGGTTGCAGTATAAGAAGTGACTCTAGTGAGATAGGCAGACTAAGTCAGGAATAATATTATATTTGTTTGTGTTAAAGACTTTGGAATTTTGCTGATGAAGTATGAAGATATTAAAGAATTTTAATGATCAAATTTCCCTGTTACCCAGATTATTCTAGTGATGTGTAGAGTGTAGACTGGGGATGTCATGTCTGGAGGTGAGAACACTTATTAGAAGCTGTGACAATCATCCAAGGGAGAAATGACGAGGGTCTGACCTAAGGCAATGACAGTGTGATGGAGATGAGGGAATAGGCTAGAAAGAATTTGAAAGAATGTAATTGACAGGACTTGTGCTCAAATAGATTTGGTGAAAAAGAAAGCACAAGCCTTTGTTGATGAGGTCTTTATTGCTGTAAAGATCATCTATTCCAACCATGTCTAAAGTCCCTGGAGATCTAACCAGAGGAATTAAAACTGAACTGCAACCACTCTGACTACTAAACTCGGAACTCCACAGTACACACATCACACACTCTGTGCTGTGTCATGTGCTTGCTAAGGTCCATATTTGAGATTCTTCCAATTTTTTAACTTTTCTCAGGAAATATCCTTTCTAAAAAACTATTGGAGATACAACAATTAATTTTTCTAGCATAGAGCCCCAGGATTAGCCTCTGTATATTTTTCCTTCTATAGGTAATTTGTTCTTTTTCCAACTCTGTCATAAACTTTATAATTCATGTCTTTTTAACAATGATTTCTATAATAAAGACTCTTATCTAAAAAGTCATGGCAGCCATTATAATTTGACTTACTCACAAAACTTTCTTTTCAGCTTTTTTGCTCTTCAATTACAACTAATATTAATATATTATTTTAGTTTTTACGTTGTTGTGTTACTGCTAGTGATTGTTATTGCATTCTGCAAGCACAGATGTCCACATGTAATGAAGTAGACTGCCCCTGAGCTGTAGCTATTCTTTCATTCAGCCTTGAAGGGTTTCCATACTCAGAGTGAGCAAGTAAGGGGAGCAAGCAGGCAAGCCAGACAGGAAAATGGTGATTGACCAGAGGACTGTCTATGGAGCAGTAAAGTCAGTTGCAAGTCTTACCTTTTGTACATTAAATGGTGACCATGACTTTTCACCCTCACTGTAAAAATCCATGTTGTAAATGTCTGAAGAAATAGAATCATCAGCCTGAGGACTTTGGCATCTTGCTCATTTACTGAGGAGTCAGATTTTGCACCATGTGAGTGTACCCCTGAACATGGTGTAAGACAAGAAAGAGTGCTACATGCAAGAATGGCTGTTGAGAAACTCAGAGGCTGGGTCTAGGCCCTTATTCTAAAATTCGCTGCCTTGAATCGAATGCATCTTACATAGAACTCTTAGCCAACTCAGTTATCTATTTTCCAAACCCCAAAAGGATTAGAAGTGAATTAGAGGGAGGCATTCTGCCAGCAGCAGACAGATTTGAGAATTGACAACTTGATAGCAAGGGAAAAGCATTAACATGGAAAGAAGGCATGGAATTGTGCTCTGCGTTATAGCATAGAGGAAGACAAGATAGGTAAAGTTATGCACCACTGTTATCAAGGAAGATTAAATTATAACTTGTGTTTGTGTTTTTTAAACACAGTTATCTGTGTTCTCCTCATCCCCAGGAAGATTGCCACCAAAATTTGTCGAAATAAATAGAGATGAGGAATTTAAAGGTTTTCATTACTTGGAAAATTAGTAGCATAAGAAACGCTTTCTTCTCTTATAGTTTCTGACACTAAGTCTTGCAGAGAAGTCACACACACACACACACACACACCCACCCCCGAGTGTCCCTATTTTATAAGTACTCTCAGAACTGCACCTCCCACCCTCTAGTTACCTCCTGACTTCCTCTCTCATTTGCTATCCTCATCTTTTTTATCCCCTTGCCATTCTGTACACATCATCAATCTTAGCCTTTTCTTAACTATTGTCTTGTAGTTGAAAAACTAATCATTTTCCAAATAGCCAAGAACAGTAAAGAAAATAATATTGTTCTTCCCCTTTAACCCTTTTCCTGTTTAGAAAAAAAAAGGGCAGCTCACTGCCAGCACTCATTTAGTTTTACCTAAACATGCTCTTTGAGGCTAAAGGAAATCTGACTGATTTTCAATGTGAAAGTAAAATATAAAAACTGTCTTTGGGGTTATTTCTAAACAGAACTAATATCAGAATTGTCTGGATCATCAAAACTGTCTATTTCAGAAAAATCTGATTCATCAAATGAATCTTTGGCCAACAACATGATGTTAACATCATGCACAGGAATGCTATGTTGTCTAGGAGTTGACATTTTCAGCAATCAATAATTACTATATTTTGTAAATGGGAATACCACTACAGAATGCTTATAAATAGAATGATGACTTTTGTTTCAAAGTCGATATACTAGAATGATGTGAAAATAATAATAAAAGTGAGATATTTTGTGGCAAAGTTATCTCCAGGTAAACGCTACAGTTGCAAGTGCTGCTGGCAAGTATTCTTGGGGCAAAAAGACCCCCTAATTTTTAATGCTTTTCAGTATTTAATTGGTATACAGTGAGAACAGTCAGCCCTCTGTATCCAAAGGTCTCTCATTCTGTGGATTCAACCAATTGTGGATCAAAAATATTTGGAAAAAAGAATTTTCAGAAAGTTCCAAAAAGCAAAGGAAACATTTTTCCAAAGATTAACAACTTTTGCATAGAATATTATATACTGAGAAGTCATGAGACCTGAATTTAGTGTTACAATACTCAACAATAATGTAGTAAACTATAGCAGAATGGATAAAGTTTCATTCTCATATTCATCTATATTAAAAGACAGGCCTCCCAAATTCTCATAAATCATGTCAACCCACTTCTGTAGTTGTTATTTCTACTACAACTATGGTAGTTAAATTTTAAGTTAAAATTAACATATCAGTTTACTCAGAATTCATAATTCTATAGAAACAAAGACTGATTTAAAGTTTAAAATATACTCTTACAAATGACTTCATTGTCATGCAAGGGATTTTTACGTGTGTAATTCTTGTGTTGGAGATGACTGAAGCTGAAGGGATCATGAATGATTTATATGGGTATCACACTTTTATTGGGTTGAGTTTCCACTTAAAAGACTGGTCCACTCACCAAGGCTGACCTGGCTGTGTGCCCGGTCATGTAGGCTAAGTGCCCAATTTACCAGCAGCAGAGACCAACACTTGAGCCCTTGATATGGCACCATTCCTCGGGGTGATCGGTCAGCTACCTGGTGGCAGTTTGATTATATTGGACCTCTTCCATCATGGAAAGGACAGGGCTTTGTCCTCATTGGAATAGATGCTTACTCTGGATATAGATTTGCCTATCCTACACGCAATGCTTCTTCCAAGACTACCATTCATGGACTTAGGAATGCCTCATCCCCCATCATAGTATTCCATACAGCATTGCCTTTGACCAAGGCACTCACTGCACAGCTAAAGAAGTGTGGCACTGGGCTCATGCTCATGGAATTCACTGATCTTACCATGCTCCCCATCATCTTGAAGCAGCTGGATTGATAGAACTGTGGAATAGTTTTTTGAAGTCACAATTAAAACGCCAGCCAGGTGACAATACTTTGCAGGCCTGGGTCAAAGTTCTCCAGAAGGCAGTGTATGCTCTGAATCAGCCTCCAATATATGGTACTGTTTCTGCCATAGCCAGGGTTCACGGGTCCAGGAACCAAGGGATGGCAGTGGAAGTGGCATCACTCACCATCACCTCTAGTGATCCACTAGCAAAATTTTTGCTTCCTGTTCCCACAACATTACATTCTGCTGCTGTAGAGGTCTTAATTCTAGAGGGAGAAATGCTGCCACCAGTACACAAAACAACAATTCCATTAAACTGGAAGTTAAGATTGCCACCTGGACACTTGGGGCTCTTCCTACTTTTAAGTCAGTAGATTAAGAAGGGAGTTACAATGTATTTTGGAAATCAGAGAATAACAGTATTGGTGATTGAGGTGAGAATGGAGATAAGGAAAATGGAGGAATCACAGATAGCTCTAAAATTCCAAGCCAGAGAGGGAACTTAGAAGAATCATAGTATTATTTAGCAAAATGGAGACATCAAGCAAGGCAACCTTTATTATCTCAGTTTTATATATGATAAAAGTAAGGGAGGTAAAGGAAATCAGGTATTTCTAAGCATTCTCAATAAAAATTGATTATATGAGAACAAAGAGAAAAAAAAAGGCTGGGAAAAATATCTTCACTAGTCAGTTCAAGAAGCTGCCATCAGCTTCCACATTTGGAGGCTGTACCCAATGTACAAAAATATTGAAAAGAAGCCATGTAAGAAAAAACTATGGTTAGTCACTGGTTATTCTCAGGTGATGTGCTTAATGCCTTCTGAAAGCTGTATCCAGGTGATTTTCTAACCCTATTCTAGGGTTTCTCAACCTTAGCACTATTGATACGTTGGGCTGAAAACCTCTTTTTATTGTGGGGGAACTACCTTGTGCATTCTACAGTGTTTAGTATTATAATATCCTCGGCCTCTACTCATGGACGCCAGCAGTAACTCCTAGTGTTGACAACCAACAATGTTCCAAGACATTGTCAAACGTACCTGGCAGTGGGCAGAGTGGTAGTGAAGAGGGAGTGGATGAATTAACCCTAGTTGAAAAATCAGTGCCCTAAGTGTAACCGCAATCCATTGAATTACCTGCTATCATTGTTCTTGAGACATAATACCCCAGAAAGTTTTCTCCTATCCACCAAGACAGCAAAAATGGACATTGTTCTCCAACCCATTCTTTGAGTCGTTCTACCTGACTGTAATTGCTGTATCTGTAAAATATCCTGGTTGCATTGGTCCCAAGGTATTAGTTAAGCATTTTATGTCCCCTCACAGAATTCACACTTCTCTTGTCTCATTTTCTTGTCTCTTTGTTGGTCTTAAGCGTTTTTGCCATAAGTCTGTACCTAGTTATTGTGCACTTATGTATGTAGTGTGACCATGCAGCCTGCTTTGTTCAACTCAGTCCTGGAGCATGCCTGTTACCCATGCTAATAATTAATAATGGTATCCATTGTTAGCTTCAAATGTGTTCTGATTTGAATAATAAATCATGGTCATCCTTTTATGTCATTCTGGAAATAAAAATGATGTATTCAACTTTGATGAAAAACATGGTGAAATTAAGAGTCAGTTAAAAATGAACTATATAAGAATGTATATTTACCTCTTTGCTCCCCCATTTCCCCATTCCACTAACCTGAAGTAAAAAACCCTTAGGAGGGAAGGGTGCTTAAGAGTAGACCAGAAGTTTGAATTGGTTCCCAGAAGGCAGAAGCAGCTAAATGCTTTTTGGTAGATGAGCCTGATGATGCTGGCAACAGCCTACAACTTGCAGTAACGAAGATTGCCTCAGGACTGTTGCCTTTCTTTCTAATAGATCTTTGTAGAGTTTTTATATCTTTTTGGCATCAGGTCTGCCAGTTAGAATTGGGAAGAAGATAATTAATTGAAGAACTATCTATGTAACAGTGAATTGAATTGTTATAGTGTTGCCAAATGTGCAATTAATGTTAGCTTTTAACTCACCTCCTCCAGTTCCTATCTAAATCAGAAGATTTATCCCTACAGAAATTCAACAATCTTCTCAAGAAGTACTATAACTTCTAATATAGGCCTTGGCCAGAACAAAAATGGGAGATGATTGGGAAGTCAGTTGGTATCACTTTCTTCTCTATTCTTTCCTAAAGTGAAGGATCCACACACCATGGAGAGACAAAACTTCGTAAGAAACACATGCCAGCTACATATACTGATTAAGGTAATCCATGGCTAACCATGGACAACTACTCATTAAAGGAAATAAACAATGCAAATAGGATGATCAAAGTGAAGAAGCAGAATAAATGGCTTCAAAGGAAACAGTAAACATAAGGGAAAGTTTTTAAAGAAGGTTATCAATGTCTTCAGAAACTTCTGACTAGATGATGCATCCAGATGATAATGTAAGCTTAGACTGCTGTAGAAAATGAGTACTTAGAGAACAAGCAAGAGTTCCTGGAAATAAAGAAATAGTTACCCAAAGTTAAAAAGTGAAGGGAAATAATAGAAGATAAAGACAGTTAAATATCTCAGAATATAGAGCAAAAAGATACAAAGATTACATATAAATAATCAATTCAGGACCATGAGCATCTATTCATTAGAAATTGTATAGCAAGATAATTCTGGGAAGATGGCAGAGTAGGAAGCACTAGAAATCTGTCTTTCCACCTAGACAACAATCAAATAGGCAAATTCTGTCTCATGTAACTCTTTTGGAACTATGGAGTCTATTAAAGGCTTGCAACTTTCAGGAAAGGCATGAACAGTGAATTGTGGTTAATTTCAGTCATTTTCAGCCCTTAATACAGTAGCAGCTACCCATTCCCCATATCCCCAACCTGACAGGCAGTTGTGCATGTGTTCCTAGAGCAAACTGCACACAGCATGCAGGAGCCAGGGTTAGCAAAAAAGACTCTGCTCTCCAAATATTGGAGATCCATGCTCTGATTGCTGCTGGCAATCACAGGTGGAAAGAGGCAGGCAGCCATTGTTGCTGCATCTCCCTACGTTATTGCAAACCCCTCCCTTCAAGCTGACATGAATTCTAGGGGATTTCATAACCTGGAGCTCTTTTTTCTACTCCCTTCATTTTTCTCTCTTTTCTATTTTTGGAGCCAAATATTAAAGACTGGGGCATTCAAAAACAATTGCATATATAGGGACAATTAGAAAATGACTGTTCATGCCCAGAGACAAAGGCAACCTACAATTGTAGACTGCCTGCACATGTGCACGCATGCACACACACATGTATGTATATATACAGGCTTTTAAATATTGTGTGTGCATATATATATTGTTCATCGTGATTTCTTCCTTAACTCTCCCTAGTTCCTGTTTTCCTACACATAGTTAAATTTCTTCCTTGCTGTATAAACCCCTAACTTTAGTCAGCCATGAGGTGCATTTGAGACTGATCTTTTGTATTAGTCCATTCTCATGCTGCTAATATAGACATATCTGAGACTGAGTAATTTATAAGGAGTTTTAATGGAATCAAAATTCTACATGGCTGAGGAGGCCTCACAATTGTGGCAGAAGGCAAAGGGGGAGCAAAGGCTCATCTTTCGTGATAGCAGTCAAGAGAGTGTACACAGGGGAACTGCTATCTCCTAAGATTTATTCACTATTATGAGAACAGCACAGGAAAAACCTGCCTCCATAATTCAATTATCTCTCACTGGGTCCCAAACCATATAATCTCCCATCTCCCACTGGTTGCAGCACCTGACTAAAGCCTTCTTCTTTGGCAATACTTATTGTCTCAGTGATTGGCTTTCTTTGCAGTGAACAACAGGACCTAGACTGAACCCGTGGTGTTTTAGTAACAAAAGTAGCAAGAGAAAAGCAACCTGCCATATATGAGGGCTACTTGATAAGATTATGAGCAAATTTGTCATGAGAGAATTTGGAGGCCATAAGGCAGTGGGCCAAGATATTAAGAGTGCTAAAAGTAAAACAAAAAGGTCAACCTAGAATCTTATATCTGGCAAAATTGCCCATTAAAAGTAAAGGAGAAATTAAGACATTCCAGATAAAGAAAAGCTGAGGGAGTTCATTACTACTAGATATTCCCAGCAAGAAATACTCACACTACAGGGTGAAATAAAAGGACACTGGAGAGTAATGTGAAGCCATATGAAGAAACAAATATCTCAGTAAAGGTAAATTCATAGACAATTATAAAGGCTCATATTGTCACAATGGTCTACAACTTTACTTTTGTTTTCTACATGGCTTAAAAGACTAATACATTAAAAATAATTATTCTAAAACTAGTAGTAGTGTAATTTTGACTTATAAATCCACGTTTTGTTTTTTACATAATTTAAGTCTAATAGCATTTAAATATTAACATATTTTTGAACATCATGTATAAAGACATAATCTTGTGACAACAATTGAAAGCAGTAAGAATGAGATTGTTAAAGGAGCAGAGATTTTCTATATTATTAAAGTTACTTTGGAACAAATTCAAATTAGAATGTTATAACTTTAGGAAATTAAATGTAATCCCCATGGTAACCACAAAACATAGCTATAGAAAACAAACAGAAGAAATGGGAAAGGAATTTAAATGTTTTACTACAAAAAAATAAACACAAAAGATGACACTGATACAGTAAATGCAGGATGAAAATGCTATAAGGCATATAGAAAACAAAGAGCAAAATGACAGAAGTATGTCCTTACTTAACAGTAATTACTTTAAATGTAAGCGGCTTAAGCTCTCAAAAGAGAGAGATTGGCAGAATAGATAAAATACATGATCCAAATATATACTGTCTACAGAAGACTCGCTTTAGATCCAAAGATGCAAACTGATTGAAATTGCAAGGATAGAAAACAATATTTCATGCAAATAGTAACCAACAGAGAGAAAGTCTGGCTATATGAACATCAGACAATGTAGTCTTTAAATTTTAAAGGTTTATAAAGGACAAAAGGACATTATATATTAATGAACAGTTTAATACAGCAAGAAGACAGATCAATTACAAATATTAGCAAATAACAGACCATCAAAATAAAAATGGACAAAATTGAGAGGAGAAATACAGTAGTATAATAATAGTGAAAGACTTCAATACCTTGATTGTTTAAGAGTGTGTTATTTAATTTCCACAATTCTGTGGAATTTTCCAGTTTTTTGTTATTGATTTCTAACTTCATCCTCTAGTGATCAGAGAAGACACTTAATCAGATATCTATCTTTTTAAGTCTATTGAGACTTAATTTGTAGCCTAATATGTGGTGAATCCTGAAAAACATGCCAGCTACAATTGAGAAGAATGTGTAAGTTGTTGTCGGGTAGAATGTTCTGTATATAAATCTGTTAGATCTACTTGGTTTATTGGGCTGTTTAAATCCTCTGCTTCCTTATTTACTGTCTGGTTGTTCTATCCATTATTTTTTATTTTATTTTTTTGAGACAAAGTCTGACTCTGTTGCCCAAACTGGAGTGTGGTGACATGATCTTGGCTCACTGAAGCCTCAGCCTCTTGATCTCAAGCAATTCTTCACCTCAGCCTTCCAAGTCCATGCCTCCATGCCCAGATAATTTTATTTTTTTTGTAGAGTCAAGATCTCAGTATTTTGCCCAGTCTGGTCTCAATGTTCTGAGCTCAAGTAATCCTCCCTTCTTGGCCTCCCAAATTGCTGAGATTACAGGTGTGGGCTACCATGCCCAGCCTAGGTCCATTCATTATTGAGAGGAAGAATCACAAGGGAAATTAGAAAATACTTAGAGATCAATAAAAGTGAAAAAACAACATATTGAAGTTTAAGGGACACAGCAAAGCAATCCTGAGGAAAAAATTTATAGTTATATATGCTTACACTGTAATCAACAACCTGAGGCATAGGGTGCTATTTTGTATTCTAATTGTGTGGACAAATTATAAGTGGACCACATTTCCCTTGGGGTATGGGAGCTCTCTTTTTCCCCCTTGGATATTGGTGAATTTATCTCAGATATAATTGACTACTAAAACTTCAAGATCTGTTTTACATATTGATTCCTTAAATATAAAACACATATATTTTATTTGAGCCTCACAATAATTCTGTGACAATTCAGAGCAGGTGTTACTATCTTCATTTGCTCGAAAAAGTTGTGAGGTTAACTTGTCTCAAGTCACTGAAAAAGGGAAAGAGCCAGCACTGTGTTCCTCTCCCTGCCCCCTACGGTTTCTTAAGATGATGGAGATTAAGTAATATTAAAGCACACAAGCAGCTTTTTAAAAATGTGAAAAACCCATTACCAAGGAGGAAAAAGCAGCCACTACAAACAGGAAATCCTTGTGAATGCCTCAGCTATAACCTTCCTCGCTCTGAACTCTTGTTAAAATTGAACAATATAGTAGTTAAAAATGTGTCTCACAGGAAGAGCTTTTGAAGGGAGCTGCAAAAGTAAAGAGAAACAAAAAGAGGAAAAAAAGTAAAAAGCTTTCCTTAAAAATGTGGAGTTCCATTTAATTGCTGTGCTTGCCTGTTTCCTACAAAGCATCTTATGTTCTGAGTCCTATATTCCAAGTGCTTGCCTATGTCCTGTAAAGTGTATTCTGACTCAGAATAAAACAATTTTTAAAAACAGCATATGATTAATCTTCCCACTTGATTCTGACATTTATTCACCTTTTCTTCCTATGTGTGTGCATAACAATGGGGGAAAGTGGGATGAATGGGAAGGGGTAGAAGAGAAAATGTAACTTATTTTTAATGCTATTTGAATTTGCTTAATGTATACATATATGGAAGGGTTGATTTAAACTGTAGATAGGAAAGCACCGATCAACGGGTTCTTTTCTGGAATGCTGTCTGACTCCTTCAGAATATTATTAGAGGACCATAAATTTAATCAGGAGTTTCTGGACATACTCTGTGTTTCTTTTTTGATTAGAAATTCAAAGCTCTGCCTTCACAACACAAAACTCTTGACTTAACTGAACATAAAAATGTTTAGATACTTCAGTGGCAGGACATTCCCTTTTTCTTGGCCTGCCTGGCATCAGTGTGAATGTTTGGTGAACCTTGTCCAAATGCTGGCTCTTCCCATATTGATTTTCTATCTGCTAGAACAAGGTGACCTGCCAAGCTGGAGTGAACAAAATACTATGACTCACAGAAATTTTTTTCTTTTATTTAAACAAGTTCGGTGCAAAGACCATTGATAAGAATGATTTTTAGCAGCCCTGTTATCAGCTTGTAGGGAGGCAGTCCCTCTTCCTTCCTCCCCTTTCCACCCACTGCATCGTCATAAAAGCCTTACCCAAGAGAAACAATGTAAAAAACTTTTAAAGACATACTTTCAGGTTTGAGTGTTAGTATTAAAACGTGGAATTACTTTGAATTTGAGGTGCTTAGCCAAAATGTTACTAAAATATACTCTTTTTCTTGGCAATTGCCATTGTAGACAATGTAGAGTGTTTCTTTCATGTGTACCTAGCCATAAATGAATTCAAAAGTAATTTAACTTAAAGCTTTAACTAATTCTTTTAATACCAATAACATAAAGCAGTATGTTTGGATCAGAAATCATCTTATATAACTGGCATTTAATTGGCATGATAAGATATACAATAAATATATAATAAAGAAGCAACTTTTGTTGCTTCTACATTTATTAAATACAAATGAAAAATAATGAAGCTTATTTCTTCCATAGATCTCAGGGTCTTTGGAAAAAATGGACAATCAATAACTGCTGTAATATAACAGCATGATTGAATTATTTTCAAAACTCTATAGTGAGATTAATAGTACTGTTTTAAAAAATCAGAATGTGACTTTATTAAAGCCCAGAAGAATGTATATTTAAGAAAAAGGGAGAGAAAAATCACTGAATGTCTTTTCTGTATTGAATATAGCAGTCTGAATGTCCCAGTCTTTAAGCCTATTTCTTCTTCTTTAAATTGCTATATCATGGTACTTTTGAAATATGAGTTAGTAACAATCAAACTCATACCTAACTTATAGCATTATTCCAGTTAACGTTTTTCCCCAATGTATTTCTCAGAGTTTTTTAAGAAAAACGAAAATTCTACTATTTGACTTAATGCTTATAGCAGAGATGGCTAACAACATAAAATTAACGCTATCCCTTTCTTAGTAGCTTTGCCTTGTGGCTGCCCAGCCAAAACCAACTTTTCTATACTTGCTAGCAGTTAGGAGAGGCCATGTGACTAGTTTCCACTAACAGAATGTGAGAAGTAGTGGCATCTGTCACTTCTGGACCAAGGTAATTAAACAGCTGATGTGGTTTTGCACTTTCTCTTGCCTCTTCCATCAGTTAGATGTTGCTGTCCATGGCAACCTCTAAAGCCATGTTTTGGAGAACACATCACAGCCATTAACTTGGGTCTCTATATGACTGCATGAGACGGATGCATCTGGCCCCAGCAGCAGACATGAACACCTGTTCTGGACTGTTGCATGAGCAAAAAATAAAATTCCATTGTATTAAGTCATTGGAATGTTGGGGTTTATTTGTTACAGTAGCTAATGTAACCCTATTATGCTATCCATTTTTGCACTATCCATTTTTCTTATGCTCTTATAAATAATTAAGGGAAATCTTAATCCTGTTCTGCAGAAAATGTTGGCTATGTTTTATAGTTACGTAAAGCACAATTCTATTATTTTCTTATGAAGGTTTGAAAGAATGAAATTACTATTTCAGCAATAGAGGTTTGAAAATAAAATTAAAGGAAATCAAAATAATATTAACTGCCAAAGTTTTATTACATTTATTTTTAAACACCATGAAAAATGTCAAGTTGTCAAGTGTCTGGTGTTTTATTGTTATAATTCTAGTTAGAATATAGTTTTATCTTTGTCACACATGAGCATGACATTCTCTTATCTTCTCTTAGATTGATGAGTGTGAATTAAATAGCGTATGTCACCATTCCCCAAAGTCCTTTAGGATTACATTGTTTACATCTGACTCAAGAGAATAAACACATGAAATCACATTGAAGTCTTGTTGAAGTAGTCTACATGTTTGTTGATAAATGGAATATCATGAAACATATCTTTTTAAAAGAGGTAGGCCTATTGTACTATATCAAGCTGCTTTCTTCAGATTTATCTCACACAATTTAATTAGTGTCGCTAAAATATGGCCAATATTCTAGGCAATGCAGTTTACCTGTCAGTTTAACAACAGAGATTCTAAGTGTTTAATAGTCAATAATATAGAACTTTTCATTCATTTTTTAATAACTAAGAGGGTTAGTGAAATATATTGTTATTAATATTTTCTTCCTTTAGTATATTCTCAGCAATATGTACTAATCAGATGATGCTGGAACCTCCCCTTGGCAAAATTTTGAGCTATACAGAGCATGAAATTTCACAGTGATATCCATGTGTCTTTCACCTAGAAAGAGCTGGTTATAAGAAACTGCAAAGTATCTGAGACTTTACCCTGCTTGCAAGTTAACTTAATAGCCTACCACAGTTCCACAGAAGCTGGCAAGAAGACATGAGGCTCCTGATTGAGAGACAAGGGACGTTATCATGACACAGCAGGCAGCATGAACTTCATGTTTACATTGATTCTCAGTTGCCTGGGTTCCCACAGGGTTGACATGGAAGAGTCCTAGGGGGATGCTGCACATGTGCTGGTGTTCTAACACAAAGAATAGATAAATGCTTGAGGTGAGGAATACCCCAACTACCCTCATTTAATTATTACATGCTGTATGCTTGTATCAGCATGTCATATGCATCCCCAAAAGATGAACTATTATGTATTCATAATAATTTTTTTTTAAAACCGCATATACTAGACAATGAGCTTTATAAACATTTTGATACTGTCCTCAAGATTTTCTCCTCTTTGAGCATATGGCTTGAGATAGTTGAGGACATGAGACATATTAGCACCCATATTTCTTTTTTTTCTCTTTTTAAACTTGGACTGTAGACTCATTTCATTTTCCTCTACTTATGTATCAGAGAAAGTTACAGAGGAAATAAGATCTAAGAGCAGATAGAAAAGACAAAATTTAGGATGCAGAAACAGAAGTAGGAAACTTGGAAAGAGGAAAAGACCCAACTATATCTGTAGTTTCTTTGTTGATATTGGCTTTTTAATATCTGTCTGCAACCCCCCCTCCCCATCTTGTCTATTATTTTACTTAGTAGACTCGATTATGTTTATATCAATAATTAAGTGTATTCTGGCTGGACGTGGTGGCTTACACTGAGGTGGGTGGATCACTTGAGGACAAGAGTTTGAGACCAGCCTGGCCAACATGGTGAAACCCTGTCTCTACCAAAAATACGAAAATTAGCTGGGTGTGGTGGCATGCACCTGAAATCCCAGCTACTCGGGAGGCTGAGGCAGGAATAATCACTTGAACCCGGGAGGCAGAGGTTGCAGTGAGCTCAGATTACACCAACACACTCCAGCCTGGGTGACAAGAACGAAACTCCATCTCAAAAAAAAAAAGGGTATTCTTTATAGTCTGCATGTGTGACATATTTTATAACTTCCTTTATTTTATTTGTCAGACAATTTCTTTATATATATATATATATTATTGCATTTTCGGTTTTGGGGTACATGTGAAGAACATACAAGACAGTTGCATAGGTACATACATGGCAATGTGGTTTGCTGCCTTCCTCCCCATCACCTATATCTGACATTTCTCCCCATGTTATCCTTTCCCAACTCCCTACCCCCCACTGTCCCTCCCCTAGTTCCCCCACACAGACCCCAGTGTGTGATGCTCCCCTCCCTGTGTCCATATGTTCTCATTGTTGAACACCCGCCTATGAGTGAGAACATGTGGTGTTTGATTTTCTGTTCTTGTGTCAGTTTGCTGAGAATGATGGTTTCCAGGTTCATCCATGTCCCTATGGCAGACAGTTTCAATTCCAGGTGAAGGCAGGGTGAACAACCTTTCCAAGTTTACTCAGTCAGTCTCTTACGAGTGACTAATTTTCAGCAATTTAGAGCTCTATTTTGGCTGTGCCTTCTGCTAACATAAGCTGTTCCTTTTCTGATTCTTCTTTCCAATGTGCAGGAGGAGGTTGCACCCATCCTCATGTGGCAGGAATTGAGGGCACTCTCTGCCACATTCTTGATGTTCTTCCCTTCAGAGGGGTTGGTCTCCAAGGACCCTCTGCTGGTGTCCTCTGAGATGTGGCTGGTTATACCTAACCTTGTTGAATATTTCACTGGCATCAACTTCTAATGTATCACTTCTTGCCAGTTGCCTCAAGGAGTAAGGTCCCTAGGATGTGAAGCTTCCTTTTCCCAATCAGAGTCCTCTCTAGGTTTTTGTGGCCTCTTCTCATTTCCCCACTGAGCCACACAGGCGTTTCTGGGTCTCTGGTATGCCTTTTGTGGTCTATGGGAGAACTGGGGCACCCTTTTGGGTACATCATCAGATGCTTCCTTTGTAATCCCTACTGTGCAGCTCTTTGGCCTGTCGACAGAAGCAGAGCAGCAACCTCTCATTTAATCTATTTCAGCTTTGTATGGGCATTTTGTTTTGTCTTGTTCTGTCCCTTTGGCCACAGCACAGGGATAGCAGTATGGCTGTTGTAGTTCAGCAAAGGGAACCAGGTATCTCAACACTTTAACTGCATCCTCTCTGAGACCTGTGCTTTCCTTTGATGGCAAAAGAATGTCTTCTTCCTCCTTATTATTTGGCATATCCCTTGTGTTATATCATTTGTGATCTCTACACAGTGTTTTCTAGTAAAAATCTATGACAAAAGTCCAACAGGCCTAGATCTTATATGAAAATTGGAATTTAAGGAACTTAGAAAAAACTTACCTCTTTAAACAAAGTTTCATTTA
Organism: Plecturocebus donacophilus; assembly: GCA_004027715.1. Lineage (NCBI taxonomy): Eukaryota > Metazoa > Chordata > Mammalia > Primates > Pitheciidae > Plecturocebus > Plecturocebus donacophilus. The sequence continues at coordinate 31,915 of PVKP010005458.1, read as the reverse complement.
CAAGAATCTTACTGGAGATTCAAACAAATCTAATTTTGGAAATCAAAAGCTGAACAGGACACCTTTTTATTTTACATTGCTGTTTTAATGCTTAGCCTCCTTAACATAATGGCCAAGCCTCCACTAGCTGAAGTAAAAGGGCATCATATACAAGGAAACATGAGAAAGAAAAGTACACATCAATATATTTAAAAATATTCCCATCACAGAAACAGATTCCAGCTAAGTTAATCAAATGTGATGTATTAGAAGGCTATGGGTGTTGGCAAAGCAAGGGAAGACTGAGGGATAAGTGTGGGAATGGGCAGGAGCCTAGGGCGATCCCGAATATCCAGATGTGGAAGGTGCAGTGGTGTGAAGAGGATGCTGCTATTTAAGATTCAAAGGCCTATCAGAGAGCCTCAGTGGCTGAGCTTAGGTGTGGGCCTAGCTTCTGCCTTCAGCAGGGATGATGAGTCATGGCATCTGTCAGCTTCAGCTTTCATATGGGTTTCAGGCATCTGGATTTGGGTTACAGGCATCTGGATTCCCCTGCCAGCAACAAAACAAATGGTGGTGGGTTTTGAAGGTTGATGAACTGCCAAAAAAGAAATTGGGGTGTTTTTAGAAAGTCATTCTTGGGAAGTCTTAAATGACAAATATATGCAACATCTAAATAAAAGCAAAAAAAAAAAAGTGGGAAGGAAGTGCTCAGAAATAAAAGGTGGGATGTCCAACAATGAGTTCCTTCTTTGCACTTCTGTCAATGATAGCCATGACCCTGTGGTTTGAGGCATAACCTTGGCCTTAGCACCCATATCATAATGCCTCTTTTCCCTACTTTTCTTGGCTCCTTTGATTTATTCTTCTCTGGAGTCTCTTTTCTTCCTTTCTCTGTGTAAATGGCCACTACAGCACCTGAATTCACAGCTCTGCCATTTGATTAAAGTGCCAAATTAGCAAGAGCCTCTTTATTCCAACTCTAAACTTCCAAGGGAGCATATCTGATTAGGCCGGTTTAGTATATCCACACCTAATTAACTAAGAACACAGGGGAATGGTTGGGTGCAGAGGATTATATGGTATCAATACTCTTTGGGAGATGTGAGGCTGGCAGTTGTTTTCAGAAAGGAGAGAATAGGTCACAGAGTAGAAAAACAGGCTAAAAGTCATGATGGCAGGCTGTGATTATACTGTAACATGTTTTACAAATCCCCTAACATTGAATATTCTCTCATTCTAATTTTTTCCTATTATTAGAAAATTGTGATTTTAAAAATCCTTTGAAGCTAAATCACATTTTTTCCCTTTAGGATTAATTCCTGAAAGTAGAATTGCTGGTGCAAGGAATCATTGCATTTTAGAACTTTTGATGTATAATAAAGTTGTCTTCCAGAAAGCTGGGGCCAATGTATGCCATCTCCAGTACTTAAAAGTACTCATTTTCCTGCACTTTCTTCTGGGCATATTAATTTGCTTATTAGATATGTTAAAAATAGTTCACTGCTTTAACTTACTTGTCTTTAATTCCAAATAAGATAAAGCCTTCTTCATAAACATGTTAGCCACTGAGTTTCTTTATGTCTTTCATGTATTCTTCTACTTTCATTGTATTCATCTTAATGATTTTAAAAGTTCTCTAGTTATAAAAGATAATCTTTTATTGCATAATACATCTCAAATATCTCCACAAGTTATAGTTTGCCTTTTGAGAGTTTACATCTAGATTTTTAAAACATAGCTATGAAGTAGCTTTTTAAAACCTATGATTATATAACATAAGTCAAAATTTGGTCAATGGGATATTCTTCTTTACAGAGTTATAAGATTTATTTGTTCTATGTGGAATATAGTGGTCTTTTGTTCAAGTTTCTGCCTTTAGGAAAGAGTGGCTATGGACTAAAGCCACCAGAAGTGAAATATAGAGTAAGGCTTACTTTATGCATAATGATGTTACTGATTTGTTGACAGATTTGGTCATATAAATCCCAGATATAGTTGATCTATGCTCATTTGATTTTGCCATTTAGGGATAAGATAAGAAGGAAACAAACCTAGTAGTGCAGCACCAATTGTTAGAATATTGTCTCTAGGGCTCTGCTTTTACATCTCTGTTCAGTTTTTCAAATTGATATTTGAAGGTCAAGATTTTCTTGAGAGCTGACTAGAATTAACTTTTGTATATTAGATTGAAATTGGCTCAGAAGTTAATGTGTAGCAGGAGGTATTATTTCTTGTTCCAAGAGATATTTGGCTGAGAGGCTGCCAATTTATATGCTATGAAGGTTTTTGGAAAAGAAAATTAAATTATTTTATCTTTGTCTTTAAGGAATAAATATCCATTTCCAAACTTTCTAGCCTTATCTGAGAGATGCCATTGTGCATATATTTCTGAGCTTTATTTTCATCCCACCTGACAAACACTATTTCATTTCTGTTGTCATGATTAAGGTTTACTTCTCTTTATTTTGTAGATGTATTCAGCACAAACTGGATAAAGAAATAAGGAAATAGCAGTTTAACTCTAATTGCTATCAAAAGTTCAAAAAGGAAAAAAAACATTTTAGATGTACATTGTCTAATTTATAACTGCAGGTGACTTGTTCACCAAAGGCTCTTCTAACACCTCAAACATAACACATCCAAACTTAGATCAAACATACACTAAGGTGACCCTTATTGCACCCTCATTCTTGTTTAATTCTCTCTTCTTGAATGTAGGCAGAGCCTGTGACTTGCTTCTAACCAATACAATATGTAAAGGCAGGATTTCACTCTTTTGATGGGTTTATACTGTATGGCAAAGAGGGTGGAATGTCACTGCCTTAAGTATACAAGACTCTCTTAGCCCACTGCAACTAGAGATTCTCCCATTGGCCTCGAAGAAGCAAATGGCCATGTTATGAACTGCCTATAGAGAGGGCCAGGTAGCAAGGACCTACCTCTAGGACTTAAAGTTTGCCTCTAGCTGCAATCAGTAAGAGGCTAAGACCCTCAGTCATACAATCACAAATGGAAAAATTATTGAAAAACTTGGAAAGTGGATCTTTCCCCATCAAGCTTCCAGTTGAGAATGCAGCTTCCAGATGAGAATGTAGAATGCAATCTTGATTACACCCTTGTGAGCTTCTGAGCAGAGAGTTTAGCTAAGCTATACCCAGACTGCTGACCCACAGAAACTGTGAGAGAGTAAAGGCATATTGTTTTATATTGCTAGGTTTGTGGTAATTTGCTGTAGAGCACATAAAATAAGTATGTAAGCTAAACTTGTGTTTCTCAAGCTTCTTGTATTTTCTTTGTATTAGCACAACTATTTTTCTAGTGAAATTCATCTTTGATTCCCAAAGTTAAGCAGCTACCAAATCCTGCTGATTTTATATCTAAACCATCTCTTGTGTTGTTCCAATTTTTCATTTCCTCTTCTGTTTTTCTGATTTATTCCATCATCAGTTCTTACTAAGACATCTGCAAATCTTTTCCTTCCGTGGGCCCTGATGGTGCCTTTATGCTGTGCAGTGTTGGCAAATTATTCCCTCCAAAGCTGTGCCTCCCAAAACACCTTCAGTAGATATCTGTCTCATGAAATATTCACTATACTGTAAGCTCCCTATGGGGAAGAAAGATGGCTGTTTTGTCAACTATTGTATGCCTGATGTGAAGTAAATATGTACTTTAGAAAATAATGTGTACACAAATGAGAATGTTTTGGGAAGAAAATCGTATTATAAAAATAGAAGCCTATTAATGTTTGCTTCAGATTTTAAGAGGGCGTTAAATAAATTATTTTTCTATGACAAGAGTTTCAGAGCTAATCACAGTCTCAGAACAGGTGTGCAGTATGAATAGGATGACCATACATCTCGCTTCTGGCTCCCCTTTTCATTAAAAGTCATGCTGGTTGAGAAGGTCAATGTGAGATGTTGTGTGGTGGGCGAGGTGCTGGTGCAGAACGCTAGATCAAATGATCAGGTGGCGTCTCCAATTCTAGCCTCCAGTGTATGCTTCCCTTTTAAATATAAACGAATTGGGAGAAAATAGAGACTTGTGAGGCTGACCATTCTGGATATTTTGTCATTAAACCATTACAGTTTGCCAAGTCCTTTCACCCTGATTGTAAATCTCAAAGGGAATTCAGTTCCACATGTTTCTGATTAGTTTGCACTTGAATTATCCAAAAGTTTTGTAAGAACCATTTGAATTCCAAAACGCTTTGTGAAGCTTTTTTTTTTTTTGGTGGTTTGTTGAAAAGAGACTGTTGGAATGATAGGTAACGAGTAACGAGTGAAAACAGGTTATTTTGAGTTATCAGGATCACAAGGAAACCTCTCTAAAATGGTAAAATATACAACATAATCAAATTAAGTCTTAAATATGAAATTTATGTTGTTCAAATCAATCTCTAATGTGGCATGGTGTAATTGCCTCATTTTTGAAAGCGATCTCTGCCTATAATACCCACATAGCTCATTAATACAGCATTTATATAATGCTAGACAGAAAATGCTTTCTGTTTTATTTCAGATTAAAATAGAAATTATTTAAAATGCTTGTTCATCTATCATTTGAATATTAATAGAATCATTTCTCCATTAAATGAGTCACTGAGAACTTCCAAAAGGAGGGAGAGCAAAGAAACATTAAGCAATTATGGAGATTACCAATGTTATCACTCTCTGTCAAAAAGACTGAAAGGTTATATACCAAATCCCAGTATGTGCAGTCGTATCATCTGCTTAGTACATTTGAAAGTTAATGACTGTATGTAAAAATAAAAGTCTGTATCATCATTACACGTTAAGATGTGTTACAAATGTATTGCTCCATATAGAAATGTACACAGACTAATGTTAAGTCATGTACCATGCTTCTTGTCCTGTTTCTTGCTAAGTTTGAGTGTCTGGAATCCCTAGCTGAGTGCCAGTGTGTCTGAAACTCAAACAGAGGCTGCCCAACCTCACTGACTCTACCTATTACAGGTTGTATTTGGTCTCAATTTACTCTATTGGATTTGGTATCTGAGTATAGTAACATTTCATGGAGAAAGCCTGGAGCTGACCCCCTCTGTGGGTAATTAACACTATTGTTCCCCCTTACAGAGAGCAGCAGTCTGGTGTGGATGATCAAAGGTCAGTTTCTGGGCAACATAAGTAAACAAGTCTATTTAGACAAATTCCCCTACATTCCCTTGTACCTACTCCTTGCCCTTTGCCTCAGGGTAAGAGAACAGCTGCCTTCAGCTTATTCTCCCCAGAAGCTTTGCAAAACCTTCCACCCTTTAAGAAGGTTTGTGTCCTTTCCCTATAAATTTCTCCCACCACTCTGATTGATCTACATAGAATGAACACAGTAACTTAAAATTATGGGATGAAACTATCTTACAAAACATTATTTCTTAACTTTCTGAAATTCAATGTCAGGATACTTCCAGGATTTAAGCATACATCTGTCATTTCTCAGGTCCCTCCCCTTCGTTCCAGCCATCACCAACCACACTCAACACTTCGAAATTTGGATCAAAGAACCTCACTGCCATTACGGAAGAATTAACTTGTAATGAAATTCATGCTTACCATATCCTATGAACGGGCCAGGATTTTATAGAACATACTTGATTCCTTTGGAAAACATGTTTATTTTTGAGTTTCTAAGCAGATGCATTTCTGCATTTGAATAGCAGCTTGCCAAGAAGTTCTGAAATCTAGCCATTTTAATAAGAGAAACCGAAATAGTGGTACAAGTTCTTGACCATCTGTTACTGCTCTTACGGAGAAGATTACTGCATTGGGTGGGAGGGAAGAATACAACGAATTCTTAGGTACCAACCAGTTCTAAGATTCTATTATTCAAGCACCTCAGATTCATTGATTATTTCATGCACTTTATTGTGGTTTTCTTTGGGACTAGCTATGCATAGCTATGCACAAATTTGTGTTATCTGAGATGCGTAACTAAGCTTCTGAAGGCTACTCTTTTATCTTCACTAATAACTTTTCTACTTAATCCTTGATGTTCAAAATATATTTAAAGGAGATAGAAGGTGGGAGAGGAAATGTTTCCCGTGTCACATTATAAACAAGGCCTAAAATAAAATCCCTTTAGGAGAGAATACATAGCGTTTTAATTTTCACTAAGGTGGAAATGATTGATATCAGAGCCTATTCAATGAACAAATTATGATAGCAGACACTAGACATTCCTGTAGGTATAAGGAGAACACTCCAGAAGGAAGAACAGCCAAAAAAAATAAAAGGTGGAAAATTTTACCCTTTGCTTTAGAGTTGGCCTGTCTAGCTTTATAGGTGGTTTATACATCCCACAACTTTAGACTTCATAGTTAAGTGCCCCAGAGTATAGGAGAGTCCTCGGAAGTGGTTTCAGTGGGTCCAGGTGTGGTGGCCGATACCTGTAATCCCAGTACTTTGAGAGGCCGAGGTGGGTGGATGTGGATCACCTGAGGTCAGGGGTTCGAGAGTAGCCTGGCCAGCATGGTGATACCCGTCTCTACTAAAAATACAAAAATTAGCCAGATGTGGTGGCGGGCTCCTGTAATCCCAGCTCTTCAGAAGCCTGAGGCAGGAGAATCACTTGAATCCGGGAGGTGGAGGTTGCAGTGAGCTAAGAGTACACCACTGAACTACAGCCTGGGTGACAGAGTAAGATTCTGTCTCAGAAAAAAAAAAAAAAAAAAAAAAGCAAAAGTTTTTAATAAGTTTTAAGAAATAAGAATGGTTTCTTATTTCTCTCTACAAACCTTGGGATTATTTTCATTAGGTAAAAAAGGGCAACAAATATATAAGTTTAGCTCTAAATTACATGCTGCAGAAAATGTAAAGAAGTACATATTCTTAAGATGAAATTGCCATCCTAAAGAATTACCAAAAAGTGTGAAAAGTAATTTTGCATTAAATGAAAAAAATGTAAACTTTATCAAATTTATGTTTTACAACATTTATATTTATTGATCAAGGTAGGCTATTGTTAGAACAAAATTCATAGTAAATACTTGACAATATGTCAGGCATGGGGCAAATTGGTTTCTGGTCTTTACAACAAGCCACAGTGACCTTATTAGGAAATGTTTAAAGGCATTTCTTAGCATTTTCAACAAAATATTTGTACTCCCTACTGAAAATAGCTTAATATGAAGTCCCAAAGGAATTCTGTCTGCCTCATAAAATTGCTTTTAGAGTTTTCTGTTTCTGGCTTCCTCCTTCCAGATGCACAGTGAATATTTGGTGGAGTTTTGTCTAATTCTTTCAGTAGAGGAAATTTGCTACATTAAAATAATTTGTTAATTCACCATTTTCATGGTGAAATAGAAATTACTCATCTTGATTCCTAATATGTTCAACATAACATTGCTTTTCACTCATAAAGACATAGGTATGAAAAGAAAGCATTCTCTTGCTTCCATCCATACGCTAGCCTGCTTGAACAGTCGTGTACTGACTGTTGAAAGCATGACCTCGAATTCCAGCCACGCCACTTCCTAGCTGTGTACCATTCAGCAAGTCACTTGCCCTCTGTAATGTCTCAACTTCCTGATCTGTAAAATAGAATTATAGTGGCCACCACCAGAGAGAATTGCTGAGGGGAGTAAATGAGAGTGTGAACGTAGATTGCAGCACAGCACCCATCATGCGGGATGTTTTCAATAACTGGGTGATTTTTTTCTATATTATTCTTTTTCTGGATTTTGTTAACCACATGGTATATTTCTAAAACCAATACTCTCTGTTGTTGCTTAATAAAACGTAAATGTCCTGTATGTAATAATTCTAGACCAAATGTCAATTTGTGACCAAGTACAGGATATACTGAGGCCATTGTCTGGTGAATGCAGGGTTTATAGATAGCCAGTCTCAGTAATTTAGAACCTAAAGTGGACATTAAGATAAATTTTAAAAATTCCAAAAATAGAACTCGTTGCTACACAGTGTAATAAGCAAATTTGACCCCTAAAGTCTTTGGATAAATGTACAGATATGGCTCATTGTACATTGAATTTCATTTCTATGTGTTAACAATTTATTGAGATAAGCAAATATAAACAAAATGAACACTGTGGGAAAGTATGTTTGATATTTTAAAACTCTTGTCAAACTAATGAATTCAAATATGTCATTCAGGCCATTATTAAAAAGTTCAAAAAATAACAGATGCTGGCAAAGCTGCGGAGGAAAGGGACGCTTTTACACTGCTGGTTGGAATGTAAGTTCAGCCACTGTGAAAAGCAGTCTGGATATTTCTCAAAGAACTCAAAGAATTGCCCCTTGACCCAGCAGTCTCATTATTGGGTATACACCAAAAGGAATATAAATGATTCTACCATAAAGACATATGCACATGTATGTTCATTGCAACACTATTCACTATTCACAATAGCAAAGACATGGAATCAACCTAAATGCCCATCAACAGTAGACTGAATAAAGAAAATGTGGTATGTATACACCAGGAAATACTATGCAGCCATCAAAAATAATGAGGCCATATCCTTTGCGGCAGCATGGATGGAACTGGAGGCCATTATCATAAATAAACTAATGTAGAAACAGAAAACCAAACACCTCATGTTATTACTTACAATTGGGAGCTAAACATTGAACACACATGGATACAAAGAAGAGAACAATAGACACTGGGGTCTGCTTGAGGGTGGAGGGTGGGTGAAGGGTGAAGATCAAAAAACTGCATTATTGGGTACTATGTTTTTACCTGGGTGGCAAAATAATATGTACACCAAACTCCTGCAACATGCAATTTATCTATAGAACCAACCTGGACATGTACCTTTGAAACTAAAATAAGAGTTAAAAAAAAAAAGTCATTCATTAGGTATCAAATTCTGAAAGACCAAACAAAACAAGATGGAAAAATTAGGAGTCATCAGTGTTTCTATCTCTACTGGACCATTTCCATCATACAACATGAGACAATTATCTCCTGTCTTAAACATAAAAATGAATAAATGAAACTTCTTTGTCTCTATGTCATTTTTCTGTTCCTTTTTAAGTCCAAACTCTTCTTCAGACCTGTCTTGTCCTAACACTGCACTAAAAGCTCTCTTATAAAGGTTCCTAAAAACTCCTACATTGCAAAATCCAGTTGCATTCTTCATTCTTCACCTTTGACTTAGTTTATTACTTGGCCTCTAGTCCACTACTCTGTCTCTTGCTCTCCAAACACTGGAATGCTGCAGGTCAGGCTTTATGTGCCCTCTCTACTTGTGTTCCTTTGGTATCTTCCTTCAGGCCTCAGCTTTTAAATATATCTATAGATGGATGATCCCAAATTAGATCTCCAGCACTGAGGAGTCCCATGAATTACAGATTTGTATATTCAACTACTGCTTTCATATCTTAACCTAAATAAAATACAGGCATACCTTGGAGATATTTTGAGTTCTGTTCCAGACTACCACAATAAAGTGAATGTCACAATAAAGTGAGCCACACACGTTTTTGATTTCTCATTGCATATAAAAGTTATATGTTTATAGTGTAGTCTGTTCAGTGTAAAATAGCATTGTGTCTTAAAAAACAATGTACATATTTTAGTGTTAAAATTGTTTGTTACTGAAAAATGCTAATGATCATCTGATCTTCAGTAAGTCATATTCTTTTTGCTGGTAGAGGGACTTGCCTCAGTGTTGATGGGTGCTGGCCAGGGTGGGGGCTGCTGAAGTTTGGGTGGCTGTGACAATTAATTAAAATAAGACAATACTGAAGTTTACTGGATCAATGGACTCTTCCTTTCATAAAGAATTCCTCTGTAGCATGTGATGCTGTTTGATAGCATTATACTCACAGTAGAACTTCTTTCAAAAGTGGAGGCAATTGTCTCAAATCCTGCTGCTTTAACAACTAAGTTTATGCAATATAATAAATCTTTCGTCGTCATTTCAAACTATTTATAGCATCTTCACCAGGAATAGATTTGATCTCAAGAAAACACTTTTTTTGCTCATCCATAAGAAGAAATTCCCCACCTATTCAAGTTTTATCATGAGATTGCTGTAATTCAGTCACATTTTCAGGCTCCACTTTTAATTATAGTTTCCTCCTGTTTCTACTACAGCTGCAGCTACTCCCTCCAATGAAGTCTTGAACCCCTCAGTTAGTTTTCCATAGGGATTGGAATCAACTTATTCTAAACTCTCATTCATGTTAATATTTTTACCTAATCCCATGGATGACAAGTGTTCCTAATGACATCTAGAATGATTAATCCTTTCTAGAAGATTTTCTGTTTTGTTTATTCAGATCCATCAGAGTAATCACTATGTATGACAACTATAGCCTTACAAAATGCATTTGTTAAATTAGACAACTTGAAAATAGAAATTACTCCTTGATCTATGGGCTGCAGAATGAATATTAGCAGGTATGGAAACAACATTCATCTCCTTGTACATCTCTGTCAGAGCTCATGGGTGGCCAAGTGCATTGTCAATGAGCATGACATAGTTTGGCTCTGTGTCCCCACACAAATCTCATCTCTAATTTTAATCCTTATGTGTCTAGGGAAAGGCAGGGTGGAAAGTAATTGAATCATGGAAGGGGACTTCCGCCTTGCTTTTCTTGTGATAGTGAGTGAGTTCTCACAAGATCTGGTTGTTCCAAAGCGTGTGGCACTTTCCCTTGAGTGCTCTCTCTCTCTCTCTGCCCTGCTTCATCATGGTAAGACATGTTTGCTTCCCTTTCACGTTCTTCCATGATTGTAAGTTTCCTGAGGCTTCTGAGCCATGCTTCCTGTTAAGCCTGAAGAACTGTGAGTCACTTAAACCTCTTTTCATAAATTACCTAGGGTCAGGTAGTTTTTATAGCAGTGTGGGAAAGAACTAATACAGAGCAGTAATCTTTGAAAGGATCCTTTTCTTTCTGAGCAGTAGAGCTTAACAGTGAACTTAAAATATTCAGTAAACCACGCTGTAAACAGTTGTGCTATTATTCAAGTGTTGTTTTTCCATTTATAGAGCACAGGCAGAGTAGATTTAGTATAATTCTTTTTTTTGAGACAGAGTCTTCCTCTGTCACCAGGCTGAAGTGCAATGGCACGATCTCAGCTCACTGCAACCTCCACCTCCTAGGTTCAGGTGAGTCTCCTGCCTCAGTGTCCTGAGTACCTGGGATTACAGATGCCTGTCACCACACCCAGCTAATTTTTGTATTTTTTTAGTAGAAACGGGGTTTTACCATGTTGACCAGGATGGTCTCTGTGTCCTGACCTCGTGATCCACCTGCCTTGGCCTCCCGAAGTGCTGGGTTTACAGGCATGAGCCACCATGCCTGGCTGATTTAGCATAATTCTTTAGGACTCCAGGATTTTGGAATAGTCTGTAGTATTGGTTTCAACTTAAAGTCACCAGCTGTATTAACCCCTAGCAAGAGAATCAGCTTGTTCTTTGAAGCTTTGAAGCCAGGCATTGGCTTCTCTTCTGTAGCTACAATAGTCCTACATAGCATCTTCTTCCAATAGAAGACCTGTTTCATCTACATTGAAAATCTGGATGGGTATAGTTTTCTATATATGTCTACTTATTTAGTTAATCATGTTTTTAAAATAATATGTTAATTTTATTTTAGCAGCGGTTTCTTTAGCTATGAGAGGAATATACTAAAGGTATAGGCACCTTTATCAATGATCTTAACTAGATCTTCTGGATAATTTGCTGAAGTTTTTACATCAGCATTTGCTGTTGCACTTTGCACTTTTGTTATGTGGAGATGGCCTCTTTCCTTAAACCTCATGAACCAGCAAATTTTACGTAAATAAAACTTTCAATGACAATGCTAGATTGTATTGTAAGTAAATACTTAACTTTTTAAGAAGCTGCTAAACTGTTTTTCTAAAGTGACAATACTATTTTGCATTTCCACTAGGAATGTATGAGAGTTTCACTTTCTCTATATGATAAATATTGTCAGTTATTATAACAGGCATGTAGTAGTATGTCATTAGGTTTTTCATTTGCTTCATAACTAATGAATTCAAGTGCCTTTTCATGTAATTATTTGTTATATGAATATCTTCTTTGGTGAAGTGTCAACTCATGTATACCTATATAACAAACCTGCATGTTCTGCACATGTATCCCAGAACTTAAAGTAAAATTTTTAAAAAGTAACCCCAAAAAAGAAATTTTGTCCCTTTTGTATTATGTTGTTGTTTTCTTAGTATTGAGTTTTGAGACATCCTTATATATTTTTGTCATAATTTCTTTATCAGATAAATGATTTGCAAGCATTTTCTCTCATTCTGTGGCTTATTTTTTCAAAAGGCACAATAATTTAATTTAGATTTCACTTTTAGGTATTGATCCATTTTGAGTAAATATTTGTATGTGAGGCATAGCTTAAATATCTCTCTTTTGTTCCTTTTTCCCTCTCTCCTTCCTTCCTCTCTCTCTCTTTCTCTCTCTGCATATTGTCTTAGTTTGATAGTGCTGCTGTGATAGAACACCTAAGACAGGATAATGTGTAAAGAACAGAAATTTATTTGTTAACAGTTCTAGAGGCTGGGAAGTCCATGATCAAGGCTTCTGCAGATTTGATTGTCTGGTGAGGGCTGTCCTCTGATTCCAAGATGGTGCCTTGTTGCTGCATACTCAGGAGAGGCAGAACACTGTCCTCATATGTGGAAGGCAGAGGGCAAGGGGGTCAAATGTTGAGTGAAGTTCCTTTTATAAGGGCCTTAATCCCATGAATAAGGGGAGGAGCCCTTGTTACCTAATCACCTCTTAGAAGGCCCACCTTTTAATATCATTACATTGGCCTTTAAATTTTGACACCTGAATTTTGATAGGGATACATTCAAACTATAGTGCATGTGAATATCAAATTGTTTCAGTACCAGTTGTTTTTGTGTTGAATCACTCTTTCCCATTCAGTGTGATGCTAGCTATAGTATCTTGGTTATTTGTTTTTTAAATTGATGCCTTTATCACATTAAGTAATCTCTTCCTAGATTACTGAATACCGTTCTTTCTGTCATGAATCAATATTGAATTTTGTCAATTATATTTTCCACACCTATTGAGATATTCATCTGTTTTTTATATGGTGAATTACATCAATTTATTTTCTTTTTTAAAAAATTTGTTTATTATACTTTAAGTTCTGGGGTATATGTGCAGATCGTGCAAGTTTGTTACATAGGTATACACGTGCCATGGTGGTGGTTTGCTGCAACCATTGCTCTGTCATTAGGTATTTCTCCTAATGCTATCCCTCTCCAATCCCCTCACCCCCTGCTATTCCTCACCTAGTCTCCCACCCACCAGGCCCTGGTGTGTGATGTTCCCCTTCCTGTGTCCATGTGTTTTCATTTTTCAATACTCACTTATGAGCAAGAACATGTGCTATTTGGTTTTCTGTTCTTGTGTAAGTTTGCTGAGAATGATGGTTTCCAGTTTCAGCCATGTCCCTGCAAAGGACATGAACTCATCCTTTTTTATTGCTATATAGTATTCCATGGTATATATGTGCCACATTTTCTTTATTCAGTCTATCATTGATGGGCATTTGGGTTGGTTCCAAGTCTTTGCTATTGTGAACAATGCCACAATAAACATACATGTGCATGTGTCTTTATAGTAGAATGATTTATAATCCTTTGGGTATATACCCAGTAATGGGAATGCTGGGTCAAATGGTATTTCTATTTCTAAATCCTTGAGGAATTGCTACACTGTCTTCCATAATGGCTGAACTAATTTACACTCCCACCAACAGTAAAAAAGCATTCCTATTTCTCCACATCCTCTCCAGCTTCTGTTGTCTCCAGATTTTTTAATAATCGCCAATCCAACTGGCATGAGATGGCATATCAATGTGGTATTGATTATCATTTCTCTAATGATCAGTGATGATGAGCTTTTTTTCATATGTTTGCTGGCTGCATAAATATCTTCTTTTGAAAAGTGTCTGTTCATATCCTTTGCCCACCTTTTTGATGGGGTTGTTTTTTTCTTGTAAATCTGTTGTAGTTCTTTGTAGTTCCTGGATATTAGCCCTTTGTCAGATGCGTAGATTGCAAAAATTTTTTCCCATTCTGTTGGTTGCCAGTTCACTCTAATAATTGTTTCTTTTGCTGTGCAGAAGCTCTTAAGTTTAATTAGGTCTCATTTGTCTATTTTGGCTTTTCTTGCCATTGCTTTTGGTGTTTTAGTCATGAAGTCCTTGCCCATGCCTATGTCCTGAATGGTATTGCCTAGGTTTTCTTCTGAGTTTTTTTGGTGTTAGGCCTCATGTTTAAATCTTTAATCCATCAAGAGTTAATTTTTACATAAGATGTAAGGAAGGGATCCAGTTTCAGCTTTCTGCATATTGCTAGCTAGTTTTCCCAACATCAATTTATTTTCAAATGTTTGCTCTGAATCCTCCTAATAAACCCCATTTATTCATGATGTATTATTCTTTCTGTATACTATTAAATTTCATTGGCTGGAATTTTCTCAAGGTTTGAGTTTATATGGGATATTTAATGCTGTATAGTTATCTTTTCTTGTAACATCTAGATTTTGGATTAAGGTAAGGCAGGCCTCCTAGATAAAGTGGGAAGTATTTCCTTGTCTTAAATTTTCTGGAAGAGTTGTGTATAATTGGTTTTATTTATTCTTAAACGTTTGGTACAATTTAACCATGAAAACTTTTGCCTGGAGTTTTAGGTGTGGAAGTTTTTAACTATTTTTTTTCAATTTCTTAAATAGAAGTGGGGCTGTTCTGGTAATCTCTTTCTCCTCTACTTGGGATTCCCTCCATTCATTGCCTACACTTCCCTCCCCCTCAACAAGAGTCACTATGAGAAGTTACTTCAGATCAGCTCATCTCTCACTTTCCCAAAGCTTTCCCTGACGTGCATCCCTTTTTCAAGACTTCATTCCTTGTGCCCCCAATACCCTGTGCATGACTACTATTGATTTTATAACAGTATATGAGAATATTAAAAATTCTCTCTATAAAATTTTTTGTTTAGAACTATGTCATTTTTATTATTATATCCTTGGTATCTATACAAAGAAAACATGAATTTACACATATTGCACATTGCGTCTATTACACAAACATGCAATGAAGATATAGGTACATATAAGTGCATGTATGTATATATATATATTTACATTGGATATGTATATACATACTTATACATGTAACTATGTACTTATGTACTTATACGTATATAAGTAATTCAGCTATATACAGATATGTAAAAGTTATATATGATAGTCATATATATGTAAAAGTCTGTTTTTGCCAGTTCTTTAAAACAAAAATCATCAGCATCATAATTTATTGAAGTTGACTGCCCTTTCTTAACTTTATAAGATTTAGAAAATGTTTGGAATAATTTTTAAGCCCATGAAGTTTGCTCTCGTGAGGAAAGCCAGGTTGAGGGCAATGACATTTCCACATTTTTCTGGGGTTTAATTGAAGAAATAGAGAGAGAGGGCTGGGTGCATAGCTCATGCCTATAATCCCAGCACTTTGGGAGGCCGAGGCGAGCACATCACCTGAGGTTGGGAGTTCAAGAACAGCCTGACCAAAACAGAGAAACCCTGTCTCTACTAAAAATATAAAATTAGCCAGGTGTGGTGGAACGTGCCTGTAATCCCAGCTACTTGGGGGGCTGACGCAGGCAAATCGCTTGAACCAGGGAGGCGGAGGATACAGTGAGCTGGGAGTGCACCATTGCACTCCAACCTGAGCAACAAGAGAGAACTCTGTCAAAGAAAAGAAAAGAAAAAAAGAAAAGAGAAAAGAAAAGAAGGGAAGGAGGGAAGGAAAGAAATAGAGAGAGAGATATATATATCAAGCTTGTTATGACCATGGGCTATCTGTGCAGTCACACACACAAAAAAGCGTCTAGTTTTCTTCCACATTTCTAAGTGTATTCTTTAGCATTTTCCTTTCTAAAAAACAGGCTCCGTAACTGGGCACACTTGAACCCAACAATTAGTCATGGATGTGATGATTCATCAGGCTGGCTTCTAAGTGCAAGCAGCCCTGGCCTTTCCAAGCTTTGACTGTTGGCAACTCTCTTTTCCCTGCTCTGAATCAGACGTGTATTTGTTTGAGTAATCAAGAAAGAACTGTCTGTCTTGTGACCTTAGAGGCTGGTGAAAGGGAGCAACTGAGTGTTTTTGGCACAGGAAGGTTAGCGAACAATGCAAATCTGTAGATCAGAGAGCACACTGCTTGGCTGCTGACTCTGGGCCGACTTGAATGTCACAGAATCCTCTGACTGCCGGCAGGGTTTTTCACCCTCTGCCGAAAGCCATTTTAATATAAGCAGAATAGATTTCAGGTATTCCAGAAACCATTTCTAAACTCTCATTGTGTTCATTTTGTTAAATTCCATACCTTCTATTAAGACTTGCAGTCTTTCTGAAATAAGCATTTTGAATCTGACTGTGATAAGAGCCAGTGAGAGACAGCTTTGAATCAGCCTAATGCAAATTAGGTGAGGAAACTGGACCACACGGAGGCAATGTTGAAACCATTTCAAAGATGAGTGAGAGGGGTGTTAGCCAGTGAGTGAGCCCGAGAACTTTGATGACAATAAAGCCAGAGGAATCTGATGGAAGCAAAGGATTCACTCCTTATAATGAATTCACTCATCCCATTTGCCTGTTAATCAATGGGTGTTTTAAAGATACCAGTTAGAGAAAGTCCAAATGTTCAATTTAAAAAATACCTATTAGACAAGAAGGTCTCTCTCTCTTTCTTTCATCTCTCATTTTTTCTCTTGTTAGGGGTCTGCAGGAGGTCATTAGAAGACCAGAGAGCAATACAAACCACAATGCAGGAAAACCTCCCAGTGGACTCCTCTCTGCCTTATGTTTAACATTCTTGAAATCTGTACTGTCTTGAAATCTTTGAACAATGTACAACAATGTTTTGCTTGCTCAGGGAAACCTGCTTTATTAGATGAAGTGAGCTGGTTACATACCTTCTTTAACTTGTGTTCCCAAGAGATCTTGTTCCAGATATGACTTGGGGACACTTGTATGTGCCGTTCTGATATCTTCCTAAAAGGAAATTATTTTGGAAGTAAATTCACTGATAAAATCATATCAGGAAAATGTACTTTGCAAATATGAGAATATGGGCATTATTAAAAGACGTGCTGTAAATACCAATGGTTATTTTTACTGAGAGTAGTGTTAATTAAAATTTATGGGAGGCTATTGTTTTGGACTAAACTCTTGCATTAGGCCCAACATAACAGACCAAACCAGAATGGAATCACTAGTTTTAGGTCCCCGAAGTGTACTTTAACACCAACCAGTTTAAAAAGACAAACAAACAAAAAAACAGATTCACAGAATCAATTAGGAAGGGCCCAGTCAATCTGAGCTGACATAATAAGAAAGTCTCCTGCTCCCACTGATGTATCCCTTTAAACAAAGTTACTTTGAAACAACCAATCTGCTTTGTGTTCCATCTGCTTTCTTCAGGTTCTTCTGCTTATAAAGCCCACTGCCTTTGCTCAGCTTACTAGTTTCATAGATGGGTTGCTGTCTGATTAATGAGTCACTAATAAAAACCAATTAGATCATTAAACTAAATTTGTTGAAATTTTACTTTTTGACAGTCATTACACAAGAATAATAAAATATCCTTAAGAGGAAAGTGAGAACATCTCATCTGAGAAAAGGGTTAAATAATTATATTCAAAAGCATTATGTAAAAGAGAAATAAAATATGAAAGTCTAATCTGAAAGGAACAAGAGTTAACGTTATAAGAGGAGACAGAAATCAGGTTTCTTTTGACATCTCAACATGGATTTTCCTTTGCCCCTGGCCTCCTATTTCAGTGTGCAGAAACTTGCTTCAACATGTCAGTCCCAGCTCTGGCTATCCTGATTCACTCCTCCCTGGAGGGAATGAGCTCACCCGGCAGACTCGGCCCCTGTGGGGACTGTGGGGGAAGGCCTGTCATTCTCTGGCTCTGCCTTGGAGTCACTGCTCTGACAGTCTCTTTCAGGGGTTATGTGTTGGAGGCCAGTGATGGCTGCAGATCTAAAGCCACATTTCAAAATCCACTCTCTGTGAGGCACTGGTCTGACTGCTTGTCTCTTTTTCAGTTGGTTCCGAATTCAGTTAGGAAAGGGAATGGCTGTGGACCCTGCTAAAGCTCCAATAGCTGATTGAAAAACAAGATTCTGTGACATGCAAGAGGCATATCTAAGTCAGAAAAATTAAATAGAATTTATTTTCCTGAGAAGAAATGAACTGAAAAAAGAAAAACCAAACCTCTTTATGTTTATTTGTTTATACTGATGTAAGACATCAGAAAGGCAGCCCTATAAAAGAGAATCAGCCTGGAGGGAGCTTAAGGCTTCACTAAATGGGGACTAATTGATGAGAGAAGAACGGGAACTTTTAAAAACCCTGAAAGGAGAAAAGAATTGTAAATTTTGCTCCTTTCTCCTCCAAAAGAAAGTAAATGCACATGTTTGAGAGGAAAGTATGGCCATAGACGTTGTGATGCTATGTAGTAAAATCAGACTCCAGACCAAGTGAAATCAATTTCATGCTTTAAGGATCCATCACTATGAGAGGCCATGAGGCTGTGCCCCCAAACACTTCCCAGTGAACCCAAGGAGGAAATGTTCTTTATGGGTAGGAGAGAAAAGGCAAAAGAACTAAGAGAGTTAGAGGCTGGAGGGAAAGAAATGACAAATAAAGGGAGTGGAAAATGGCTTGACCAAAGACAGGCAGAGCCACTCATATGCAGATCTCAGATGAAGTACTATTTTCATTTAGACTAAGTAAAAAATGATGACTTCTTAACTCTTATTATAACTGAGCACTATTCATTGAAAACTCTGCTATTGGTGTGGAAGAATTCAGTGGGGACTTTAGAATGACAGTGTCTTTAGCTACAAAACAAGCGACTGAAATTCAGACCCTTCCGTAACTGCTTTATCTGGCAAACATGTCTTCTCCTCCACTAGCAGCCCCCAGGATAAAATAGGCCTGGTCAACTCCTACTCATTCAAAACTCTATTGACATGGCTTCTCCTCCAGAAGGTTTTCCTCATTCATTTCAATTCCCACTCCCCTTCACCAACCTTACTTGTCTCCTCTCAGATTCTGGCTGGCTGGCCCAGTATTTAAGAACCTGAACTCTACAGTTAAAACAGTCTCTGCAATTTGCTGTCTGCATGATCTTGGGCAAGTTATTTAATCTCTCCTAACTTTAGTTTCTTCATGGATAATATCTGGCAAATGATAGTATATATTCCCTAGGATTTCTGTGAGCACTAAATAAAATACTGTACATGGAGTGCTTGACACTGTGCCTGGACACTGCCTAACACAGTGCCTGGACTCAAAGGTGGTCATAATTACTGGGCCAGTCCTTCTCTTTCTCTGGCATGGTACTTACCACTCTCCTTTCCACTGTGTATCTGCCTATCTATCTACAGATCTGTTTGTATGGGGACATTTAATTGGAAGTTGAATTCCTAGTGCCTGGTATATCATGAGGTCCCATAAATGTTTCTTGAATGAATTCTGAGAGTAAGCCTACTCCATTCTTTACCATAAATAATACTGATGACTGTGTTGTATTTTAGAAAGGACACAATTAGGCAGGAATCTGCCCAAGTCAATCTATATCATTGTCTATTCTTTTAAAAATATCTAAAAAAGGAAATTCTACAATCTCTTTCATAACATTCTACAGTCAATGTTTTCTCTAAGTCAGACATATGCCTCCACTTTAAAATGAAAAACTATCGTCTAATTTTTTACATCAGTTGAAAAAGAAAACATCTGCTTTAATTCCATGTAAAGTATTCTTTCATACATGTAAACATTCATATTGGCTGTTTCTCATTCTCTCCTTATTAAAATAAACCTATTTCTTTAACTTTTTCAAATAGTCTTTTCTCTTTATGCCTTTTAATAATTGTGCTTCTGAAAAATACTGTGTCATATTGCATAAAAACAGTGAGACAATTTTTGAAGTCTCAGAATTGGTTCATTTAGGCTGGGGGTGGTGGTTCATGCCTGTAATCCCAGCACTTTGAGAGGCCAAGATGGGTGGATCACCTGAAGTCAGGAGTTTGAGACCAGCCTGGCTAGCATGGTGAAACCCCATCTCTACGAAAATACAAAAGTTAGCTGGACATTATGGCCGGTGCCTATAATCCCAGCTACACGGGAGGCTGAGGCAGGAGAATTGCTTGAACCTGGGAGACAGAGGTTGCAGTGAGCTGAGATTGTGCCACTGCACTCCAGCCTGGGCAAGAGAGAGACTCCATCTCAAACAAAACAAAACAAAGACAGTGGCTCATTTAATATCTGAAAAAGGATACATGTAAAAACAGCCTGCTTTTTGAAGAACTACATTTATTCAGAAATAGTGGTCCTCAAAACATTGAGTTGGGCACAGTGGCTCATGCCTATAATCTCAAGACTTTGGGAGGCCGAGGCGGGCAGATCATGAAGTCAGGATATCGAGACCATCCTCGCCAACATATTATGATATCATTATTATAGTTATCTTTAAAACATTATAAGTATAGAATCTATATTATAATAATGTATATAGTAAGTTATATGTTTTCATATTTATGGATAACATCTTAATACTTTCAACCAATTGTACTAGTTAGTTCTTACCTTTATAAAAATGTATTTCCAAGTGGTTGAATTGTTAAGTGGACACATTAAGAACCTTAAAATGTTTTATCCTTTGACACATTAACTATATTTCTAAAGATCTGGCTCAATAAGAATTATCAGTAGGATCATCACAACATGATTTGAAACAGTGAAAAAGCAGAGACAACCTAAATTCTGAGGCCAGAGAAAAGGTTGTGCAGGATAAGAAATAATTTGTTTCAGAAAAATTCTTGTCCAACATAGCCTTTCCTAAAGAGTAACAGTGGCTTTACAAATTATTATACATACATTTAAAATAATATTCTAAAGTTTATTTCTGGCATTGGAAAATGTTCATGATACATAAAATGAAAAAAAGAAACTTGAAATTGTTTACTCAATATAAAAAATTTGCTTAAAACAACATTTAAATGAATTTGTTGTGGTAGGCATTTGTCATCTATGTGGCCTCCTATGGTGTAAGACTTAAAATTAAGGTTCAGTCGTATGTGCTGTTTTGACATTTGAAATTGGGAGGGTCACAAATGACCTAATTGCATGTTCCCCTCCCGACTCTGCTCCCATGGATAAGGACCCTAGCCACACCATCTTTCTATCAGAGGGACTAGACACAGCTCCTGCTTATCCCTGAGCAGTGAGCTTCAGTTCTTTGCCAGCCCATGGAATCATTCAAACAAGCTGATCACATCCTCTTGTGAGAACCAAGGGTCATTTAACTCTCTTGACACTACAAAGCCTGCCTCCCACAGCCCCTGCCCAGTCCCTCTGTTCTTGAGGGTAACCCTCTATGGCCCTACATGGTATACTGTGTCTCCCTGCCTGGGCTGTGAGTATACGATTAGGTATAATATGTTCAGCCTTCCGCATGACCACAGGGCAGGAATCTGTTCCTCACCAGCAGAATCAATAGGAAGCAATCAAATACCACTCCAAAACTATTTAGTACCTTTTTTATATTTGGTGGAATTCTTACCAAAGTATAAAGTGTCACAGTCAGGAGCCATTTTCCTAGCTTTCCTTGTAACTAGAATGCTCAAATGTGACGAGGTTTCCGTCCATGCAGCTGCATGAAGCCTTGACCCGGCATGTGAGTGATTAGGCATTCAATCTTTGCTCTCTTGATGAGTGTGGCAGTGCTGCTGCTATCTCGCAGTTTATGTTCAGAGGGGGAGGAAGTTCTGTGATTCAGGCTCAAATATCATAGAAAGTTGTAATGTTTGTGAAGTTTCTCATACTGAAGTCAAGTTGTGGCAAGAGTGGTGTGTCTGGACATGGTCCCCAGCTGAGTATCTTCTCACATCGGACCTCTGGCCCTCATAGATACTGCGAGGCACTGTATTCTTTCATACATTCTTTTACTGTTTGTAAAGTGTGAGTTGATTCTGCTATTCACAGTTTGGTACACTGATTAAAATAATAAATAGTATTAGAAGTTTTAGGCATCTGAACCCTTAAGGAAATGAAAATCTGAAATTACATAACCTGGTTATGTCTGAGGGCCTTGAAAATAAAACTGATATCAGATTTTGGGGACTCTGCCAGCTCATAGCAAGCAGTGACAAAATAATTAATTTTATTTGCACTGATGATTACTTGAAGTGACAGGTGTTAGGAACTAAGTAAGTGTATAGTTCTCTGAAATAGTTTGAGGTGCATGAGAAAGGCAAAAATTGTGGGTGTACAATACTTACCCAATGCACCAAGGAATAACTGAGTGCACTGGGGAACTTATAGAAAAACAGTATGCTCAACATTCAAAATCTCTGGCTTCATGCATACAGGTGCAGATAATTACCTTAATCATATAAAATGATCTTTTTAAATTTTCTAGTAATGGAACAATGGTAACTAAAAATAAAACTCAAAATTTTATCCTGAAAGTCACCAAATCACAAAATTAATTTAACTTGTAATTTTGTTCTCTTGTTAAAATACAGTTAAGGCTGAGTATGGTGGCTCAGCACTTTGGGAGGCTGAGGTTAGAGGATCACTTGAGGTCAGGAGACCAGCCTGACCAACATGGTGAAAACTCATCTCTGTTAAATAAAAATGCAATAATTAGCCGGAAATGGTGGTGCATACCTGTAATCCCAGCTACTCAGGAGGCTGAGGCAGAAGAATGGCTTCAACCACAGAGGCAGAGGCTGCAGTGAGCTGAGTTGGTGCCTCTGCACCACAGCCTAGGCAACAGAGTGAGACTCCATCTCAAAAAATAAAGGAATAAATAAATAAATAAATGAAAAATAAAAAAAATACAGTTAAATGGGAGGAGTCAGATTATGAAAGCATATAAAAATCCCAAATTCCACAGAATTTTCTCTGTAAGCAGAAGCAGCACCTTCTTCCCTTTGTCATGAGCCTATCCACTGATTCCTTGGAAACTAATAACAACCATGCCTAAGATGGTTACCTTGTAAAGGGGACTTTTCCTCATTTCTGCCTGTACCACCTCTTATTGTGGTCAGTATAACTAACATCAGATATCATCAATATGTCACAAGGCACCAATTTCAAGTAAAATAGAGAGCAGAAAGCTTGTAAACTATGTAATTTGAAACACTTAATTTTTGATGGCAATTATCTACAGAATATATGTGTGAATGAATGCTGAAGGCACTACACTAAGAGGGGAGACATAATTTTAAATCAGGCTGAATTTGCTAATTTAAAGCATGTGTCAGAATTTCTTTATTCAACATTCAAACTCAAGCAGAATTCTTTAGTTTTTTGACTAAAACTTGGAGTTGCTAATGACCTATATTAAATTAAAATATGAGGCCATGAATGAACTTCTTGCTGTAGTGTAGATGAAGGGAATCATATATACCAAGTATAGTGTCATTTCTATTAGCAGAAGACTATAATATTTAGCCATATTTTCTCCCTTCATTATCATGTATTCATTAATACGTTTCTCTTCCACCACCACTTCCATTTTTCTATTTCATATGGGGAAGGGTTGGTAGTTGGTAACAGTATTTTAGTTCATAGCTTATAAAATATCAAGACATAATAGAACTAGAGAGGAAATTAATAAATTGAGGGGTCCTAACTTGAGATTAAATGAGTACCTAAAGAGATTTTGATCATTTCACTCAACACAGCATGAGTGTGTTTTATTTGTATGATAAATAGTTGCATAATGTTGCATTAAAAATATTGTTTAGAAATTTAAATTGAAGGAAGGCTAAATGTTGATGTTGGGCAGCAGAGAATAGTTAATAGCTAAACTATAGTTTTTAATCCCCCTTTTGTGGCTGATCTATATTTTTAAAATATCTTTTCTATACTTTGGGAAGCCATAACTATAATTCCCAGTCTCCTTTATAGCCAGAATTTAATTCTGGCATGTAATTCAATCATATGTATCCATAAAAATAATTAGTTGAATTAGAAGCATCATTTTTAAGGAAAAAAAGATGAAATGTGATTCTTTTATTTACTGCCTCAGAAATAGATTGGTTCCGATTTGAAAGCATGGTCTTGGCCTGAGATCTTTATAATCCAAAAGAAAAATATGGAGCTAGGAGAAAGATGGATTTGATTCATTTCTAAATTTGAACCATACATTGAGAAAATAGTCTAGTTAGGATGAGAAATCTGTATTAGAGACTCACCTGCATCTATGCAGGTTTAATTTGTTTTTGGATTTCTGTTTGTACTTCTTTAATATTATTTAGTATTTGAAAATATCAGCCTGTCTTAGCTTTTCTATATGGAAGCAACTGAAAGAACTGTTATCTGTGCTGTAGCCAAGTGGTAAAAAGTTGGGAGTTAGTCATGTCAGAAGCAATCAAGTACCAGCCTTCTAAGAGGAGGGCAAAGCCAGGGTGAGAGGCAAAGGCTGCTTATATAACTGGAGACCTTTTGGAACTCTCTTCTGCTCAAACCTTGGAAGGAATGGCTTTGTTTTAATTAAGGAAGCCAACACCCACAAGAGGAGGTGAATTTAACTAATGTTTGTTGGAAAGAATTCAGGTATATATAAAAGATAATCCCAAAAGTGTTAGGGGAACAATTTGCAGAATGAAAAAGCAAAACAGAAGCTTTAGTTGGGTCAGCACAATGTTCAGATTTAATTGAAAATATTGCTTTATTGATTTTTGAAATCTTTATTTAAATAAAATATGCATAAAGCAAAGGGCATATATGGTAAATGAACAGCTCAATGGGTTTTTGCAAATTGAAGATATGTGAAACTAGCACCCAAAATAAGAAACAGAGCATTGACTGTATCCTAGAGACCTCTCATTTCCTCTTCCCCTCATAACCACCCCTCATTCATGATCACAACCTTGACATCTGATACATTATGATATATTACATCATATGTTACAATCACATTTTATAATATGTATAATCTTAATTTTGACTTAAAAAATTATATATAAAAGGAACCATGCAATATGTATTCTTTCGTATCTGGTTCTTTAGTTTATTTTGTGAAATTTATTCATAATGTTGCATGAGACTATAGTCATTTATTCTCATTTCTGTAAAGTATTGAATTGTACAGTATTGTGTGTTCTACTGTTAATGATCATTTGAGTCATCTGTCGGATGGGATATTATGAATTGTGCTGCCATAAACATTTATATATGTCTTTTGGTGAACATACACATTTCTGTTGGGTATATATGTAGCAGTAGAGTTGTTGGATCATAGCATATAAATAAGATTTAATAGTGTTTTTCAATTTTTAAATATATTTCAGACAAGGTATATGAAAATCTATAATCTTCAAACTTGCAAAGGAAAGCAATTTGATTACTTTTGCAAACTAATA
The DNA here is from genome assembly GCA_004027715.1 of Plecturocebus donacophilus. Taxonomy (NCBI): domain Eukaryota; kingdom Metazoa; phylum Chordata; class Mammalia; order Primates; family Pitheciidae; genus Plecturocebus; species Plecturocebus donacophilus. The sequence goes on along the minus strand of PVKP010005458.1, from coordinate 6,507 downwards.
GTGTGTGATATCCAAAATACTTTTTTTTTTTTTTTGGCTGAGATGGGGCCTTACTCTGTCACCAAGGCTGGAGCGCAGTGGCACGATTCAGTTCACTGCCACCTCCATTTCCCAGGTTCATGCAATCCTACTGCCTCAGCCTCCTGAGTAGCTGAGATTACAGGCTTGCACCACCATGCCTGGCTAATTTTTGTGATTTTAGTAGACATGGAGTTTCACCATGGTGGCCAGGCTGGTCTTGAACTCCTGACCTCGTGATCTGCCTGCCTCGACCTCCCAAAGTGCTGGGATTGCAGGTGTGAGCCACTATACCCAGCCTAAAATACTTTTAATAAAATTAGATTTATTTATCTTCTCTGTTATGATCAACTCAAAATATATTCCTTTGTTTTTCAATGTGCGTCACCCTTGCTAGCCTCAGTTATCCTAAAGTAACATATGGGTCATTACATTATTAATAGACACAAAAATAGGCTCTTATACATTCCTCTACAGTCATTTAATAATTTGAAGATGTCACACATTTACTTAATAAAAATCATTGAGTGCCTACTGTGTGCCAAATGCTTTACTTCATGTAGAGATACAGCAGCAGACAAAATAGAATGCCTGCTTTCATGAAGTTTCCATGCTACTCAGATGAGAGGGACAATAAGTAATGTGTCAAACTGCAATATGAAGAAAAATAAGGTGAGGAATAGGTAACCTGAAGGGATGTGAGTGACTGTTAATCTAAATAGGGTGGCCTGAGACATCTTTCTTGAGAAGGTGACATGATAGCAGAGACCTGAAGAAGCTGAGAAAGCTAATATCTGGGAGTAAATCAATGAGGGAAGAGCAGACAGCATGTTTTAGAAGCAACAAAGTGGCCAGTGTGGCTGGAGCTGAGGAAATCCAGGGAGAGAGGTAGGATAGAGGTCAGAATCATAATCAGGAGTAATGCCAAGTGAGACTGTGTGAGCTGAAGACTGCCGTGAATTTCATTAGGATGGGAAGTGATTGGAAGATTTCATGCTGAGGAGTAACATGATCTGATTTATGTTCCAGAAAAATTCTTTGCATTCTATAGAGAGAAGAAAATGTAAGGAGTAAGGGTGGAAGTAGGGGGATCAGCTAGGAGGTTTTTTGCAATAATTCAAGTACAAGATGGTTTGTAAGAATTCGGTGTTGGCAATATATTCCAGAAATATTTGGAAGGGCAAGACTTTCTGACAAACCAGATGTAGAGTATAAGAGTAACACAGAAGAAAAGGAAGACTTTAGGAAATTTGGCCTGAGCAAGAGGAAGAATGGAATTGTGATTTACCAGGAAAAGAGAAAGAAGAATAAGGAGGAAGAGGGTTGGGTGGTTGGGCAGAACCAAGACATGACATTCAAAATACCAATTAAACACCCCCCTGCCCCCCTCCACACACACACACACGTTAGGAAGTTAGGTATTTAGTTGCATGACCCATTTTTATATTGTATAATGAACGTACATATTTGAACACTGCTAGAGTGAAAGCTTTGAGTTTTTGGTTTGTTTTGCCAAGAAGCAAGCATTCACCCTACTTTGAAAACCCTTTCCTGCAGCACACACAATCTGTGGATAAGCTAAGAGACTATTAATTTACTTTAAAACATAGGTTCTCATAAGGTTAAGCCTGAATGCAATCTTGACAATCACATAATTTAAATCTATCTTTAGATTTTAGAATGGAAAAAAATGTTTTGACTCCATGGATAGAGCAGCAAGATGGAAGGTGCCTGGGTTCCTGAATAACTACAATAGAAATAAACTTCTATTATATTAAGCCTCTGAAAAGTTTTTCATATGTGTTACAGCAGCTTGACTTACTTTAGAGAGTAGCCATTCTCTAAAAGGCATATGCAAGATCCCTGGGGACTGAGAGGGTAACCATCCATTAGAGTATGAGTGGGTAGAGGTACATCAGGAAAACATGGTTTAATCAGAACTTTGATGTTCTGAGGACTTAAAAGAAGAAGCTTCCTGATGATCAAGAGAAAGATTGTGAAAGAACAAAGATCCAGAAAGTGCTTGAAACCTAGCTTGTGACTTGGAAGAGGCTGTGCCCCAATGAGAAGGGAGAACGACCATTGCAATGGACATTGTTCCAGTACCTATGACCGTAGCCAGAGGAAAGAGCACTGCTCATCATCTACCCTGAGTCCATGAGTCAGGCTGACAGATTCCTATGCCTCTGACCCTTAGAACTTGAAAGAGTCTCATAGAAATACATCCAAGTACAGCCAAACAGAAGGCCTGAAAGTGACAGTGAGTCATTGTATCTAGAACTCAAGAGAACTTCTGAGAATATCTAGCTTAAAACTCTGTTTATGGAGGCAGAAACTGATTTGGGCTCAGCAAAGTGAAATGAATTACCCCAACTCACACAGCAAGTTCATGGCAGAGAAGTAGAAAACCCCAGGGTTCCAGTGCTCAGCCCATCATGATACTTTACTTACTGGAGTTCTTGTTTGGAGTGTATTTTCATAATAAAACACCCACCTTTAGGCTATGTACTTAATTTGGAGAGCAGTTCCATGTTTCACACTTAACTTTAATGCTATTTACATTTATTCCACCATTCTCCTTAGAAATCTAATTTTAACATTTTACCAGTATACATAGAAGTTATCTCTACTTCCTTTAAATTTAGGAGTTCTGCCTTAGTGATACTGCACCCCTGTGATTTCTCTTTCTCCTTTTCAATGACTAATTTTGATACTGAAATAGATACCCCTCCCGGTTCCAGTGATTCTCTTGTCTCAACTTCCCAAGTAGCTGGGACTACAGACGTGTGCCACCATGCTGGGCTGATTTTTGTATTTTTAGTAGAGAAAATGTTTCTCCATATTGGCCAGGCTGGTCTCAAACTCCTGACCTCAAGTGATCCACCTGCCTCGGCCTCCCAAAGTGCTGGGATTACAGGTGTGAGCCACCGCACCTGGCTTCTCTTTAGTATTTCACAGACATCTCAATATAATGTATCTAAACTGAACCCTTGATCCTTCCCCTAAACTCTGCTTCTTCTTCAACCTTATCCTATGCAATTATTAAAGCCAGATACATAGCCATTGTAGTGAACTGAATAGGGATGTGTCCCCTAAGAGATATGTCCATATACCCGAACCATGAATGTGACTTTATTTGGAAAAAGGGTCTTTTCAGATGTAATTAAGTATCTCAAGATTATATCATCCCAGATTATTTAGGTAGATCCTAAATCCAATGACAAGTGTTTTTATGGGAGAAAGGCTGAGAAAGATTTAAGTAAAAGAAGAGGAGAAGACCATGTGAAGACAGAGGAGAAAACTGGAGTGTTCCAGCCACAAGCCAAAGAACGTCTGGAGCCACTAGAAGCTGAAAGAAGGAAAAAAGAATTCCCTTCTAGAGTTTTCAGTGGGAATGTGGGCCTGCTGACACCTGGAATTTGGATTTCTGCCCTTCGGAACTGTGAGAAGATAAATTTCTATTGTTGTAAGCCACCCAGTTTGTGGTCATTTGTTACGGCAGCCTCAGGAGACTAATAGAGCCGTCAACCTGAATACTCCCCTTTCTGTTAGTCTTCCCATCCAATCCATCACCTCCCTAAGAATTCTGCTTCAAGAATGTCACTTGAATAATGTGACTTTTCTCAAATTTCTCTTCCAACAATTTATCACTTTAGCCCAAGCTGCCATTACCTCTTGCCTTGCCCACTGCAATAGCACCTCTCTATCTCCCTATTTCTACTCTTGGATCCTACGATTTATTCTCCATGTATGCATAATAACCAGTTTTAAAATTGTAAAAGTGTAAAATACATTCTTTTAAAAATGTAAAATAAATGTTCCCACTTCTCTGCTTAAAACTTTTCAGTGTTTCCTATTACAACTGGATTATATTCAGAAGTTTTCACACGGGCTCTAGGCTCATCCTCAGCCTACTTCTTCACCCTCTTGTACTTCCCACCCCTTTCTCTCTGCAGCTCGGTCACTTCCTTCTGTTCCTTAAATCCACCCACTTTTGTCTGCCTCATAGTCTTCACTTCTGCCACTTCAACATTTTTCCCCTGTTCTTTGCCTGGTGGCAAATTCATACTCACTGTTCAGTGTAAATGTCATTTGCTAAGAGAGGCATTTCCCAATCCATAGCTATCTCCTGATAATGCCTTTTATGTTTTCACATAGAAACTACACATTTCTTTTACAGAACTTACAATTTCCAATTATATTGATATACTAGGGACTATCCATTTAATGCCCACCTCCTCCACTGAACTGCTCATCAGCTTTGTCAGAACATTAGTCCTAACTTTTCCCCTGACTTTGAGTCCAGCATCCCTGTCTTCCAATAGACATTTCTATTTGTAGATATTTGAACCCAAACTCACAAACACACAGTTGTGAACAATTCAGCCTCTTTTCTGGGCTCCAAGTTTGCCTGTAGTGTAACGATTCTGGAGCGACCCAAAAGAGAATTCCCACGTAATCCTTGGCCTTTGTTCTCCTTTGCTCCTCTATATGAATGCAGTCACCAAGTTCTTAAATATGTCCTTTGTCTTATCTCCATTTTTTTCTCTTTTGACTGCCTTCCCTCTAGATCTAGTCTGCTCAGCCTTGATACTATGCACACTTGGGGATGGTTCATTCTTTGTCATGAGGGGCTATTTTGTACTTTGTAGAATAGCGAACAGCATCCTTGCCTTTTACCTACCAGATACCAGTAATGTTCCCTGAGTTGTGATGAAAAATGTGTACAAATATTGCTAAATGTCCCTTGGGAGGCTAAATCACCTCCATTTGGGAGCCATTGTTCTAGAACATAAGCTTATTTCCTCTGGTCCAAGAAAAATACATGATTTACTAATTCACTTCCTCACGCATTTTCTTCTCTGTTTGTTACTCAACATATATTTTATTAGACATGTACTATGTGTCATGGAATATCATGAAAAGCATGACTGACAGTCCCTGCATTCATGCAGCATATATACTCGTTGAAGGGTTCCCACAGGTGCCATAATACTTTAATCCAAGCTGCCATTATCTCTGCATGAAACAGCATACCTAATGCATTCACTGTATCACAAAACCAGTCAAAAGTTTTCAGTAGTATCATATCACCATGAAACTTATTTTGCAATCCTCAGTTTGCCTTCCACAGACTGATTTTAGTATCAAATTTCCAGACTAATGTCCCAAACTTTTCTCCAGCACATGCTCCACCAACCAATGTGTTAATTCATCGTACCTGTGAACTTATTCATGACCTTCCTAGCCCCATTCCAACTTCCTGCCTATCCTTCTTGACTCAAACCAGAACCTATCTCTAAAACTCTCTACTTGTAGGTATTTGTACCTTTTGTTCATTTGTTAGCATTTGCTGATCATAATATTGATTTGGCACTTATCTTGCCTTGCCTTACACTACATGCTAGTCGTTTCTATACATATGTCATCCCATTACATTATAAATGCAGCAAGACCCTAAATATCTCTATCCCCTATGACATGTATTGCTTTACAGGTAAGAGAGGTTCAGTGAAGACTGCTATATTATTAAACATCAACCAGGTATATTAGCAGATACTCTATGTCAATGTCTCATATTTTAAGGGATTTAGCAGCATTTGTAGTTTTAGTTACATAATACTGGACTAGGGAGAGGGAATGTAGGGGGAAAAGTAAACATCCCACCCTGGAGCTGGGAAATATTTTGAGTCTGACATCACAATTAATATGAGGGGAACATGAAATTTTCCTAAAGTGTAAATTTCAAGTTCCACCAGCTTTTGCCAGGCAAGGACAGGTTCTGGTCCAGCTGCAATAGTTGCATTCGAGCCAAACCCTGCATTAAAAGAGATAAGAGTAACACAGGAGCTAAATACGTAATTTAGAAAAAGCAGAGGCTCTTTAAAGGAAAAGTATGAGGTGCCCAAAGAGTCACTTTCATTGTCAGAATGAAATTCGGCTCTCTGATAAATGGAAATCTCACCTGACCCCATGTAATGAAAGATCACAAGTTATTTCAAAGGCTGTGCCTTCCATAGTAAGACATTAATCAAAATCTCCAAAGGGACATCTAGAAAGTGAGTCACCTTTTTTTTGAAAATCAAATTTTATGATTAAATTAAATACTTGTGAATATCAGACTTTTAAAAAGTATACTCATTTCCCATATTTTTATGGAGAATATTTTTTTCTTGTCAGTATAGTCATGCAGAGAAATGGTAGTTCTTGAAATAATGTTAAGGAGACTATTAGATAAATTTATGTTAAAGTAAAATATGCAGGGACTGAAACAGAATGATTCAGTCACGGTCCTCCTTGCTTCCCTAGCCCACTTCCTTTTCACGCATTTTCAGTGAGATTAGTTAGCGAGTAAAAGATTGTGAAAAGAATATCTATCTTTCCATTCATTTTGACTTTTTCGCAAATCAAAAGAGATTGCTATGCTCTGGAGGCAATGCTTTTTTTTTTTTTTTTTTTTTTTTTTTTTTTTTTTTTTTTTTTTTTTTT
>PVKP010005457.1:0-89393 GCA_004027715.1 Plecturocebus donacophilus | reverse complement strand
CCGATTGGGCCCCCCATTTGTTCCTCTTCTGCCGCCTCTGGGGTTGAAGTCTGCTCAGGCAAGCTGCTCACTCATTTATTTACTTTTTTTTTTTTGAGACAGAGTCTCACTCAGTCATCCAGGCTAGAGTGCAGTGGAATCATCTCAGCTCACTGCATCCTCTGTCTCCTGGGTTCAAGGGATTCTCCTGCCTCAGCCTTCCGAGTAGCTGGGACTACAGGTATTTGCTGCCATGACTGGCTAATTTATATATTTTTAGTACAGGCAAGGTCTCACCATGTTGGCCAGGCTGGTCTCGAACTCCTGACCTCAAATGATCCACCCACCAAAGTGCTGGGATTACAAGTGTGAGCCACCGTGTCCAACCAAGGCAGGAGTTTTTTGTGATGGCTTATATTATTGTTTGTGTTTACTCAACTTCCAGATTTTTCTGTATAAGTGGGGACGTGACTTGCATTATAGGGTATTAAATCCACTGACTTCAGATATGGACGTGTGACTTGCTTTGGCCAATGGATGTGAGCAGACGCCACTTACATGATGTCTGAGCAGAAGCTTTAAAAGCTGAGTGTTTCTGCCAGCTCTTGCCCTTTTCCCTTTCCTGTGGGGATGGTGTGTTTTAGATGGCACTCCTCCTTCTCTCTGGATTTTAGAATGGAAGACAAGAGAAGCCATCCCTTCATTGCCAAGTAGTGATACAAATGAGAAACAGTGTGTGTTACATGCCACTGATCTTTTGGGGATTGTTTGTTATGCAGCATAACTTAGTGAAAGCTGACTGATACAGTTTCTCAGTAGCAGGTTAATGTCTGCTCATGTGTAGTCTTAAGTGAGGGGGATGTTTGGGAAAGAGAGGTCATCTTGAATCAAATGTTAGCTAGGGAGTTTGAATTTTTTATTGAGGCGCTTGGAGTTGGGGAGAGTTACTGAGCCAAGGATTGATACGCTGAGATGTGTGCTTTGGAAATATGACTCGAATCTCAGGGTAGAGAATGGAACTGGTCCTGGGGAGGTGTTTGAGACTGTTTAGAATGTCCAGCACGAAGGAGGAGGGCTGAGACAGTGAAAGTGGAGAGAGGGTCTGATTTCAGACTGGGTTTTGATCAGATTTATGAAGACATGGCAACTGCCTGAAGATGAGTGAGGGAGAGGGGCCACTTTCTTTCCAGGGAGGGAGCTTTGTTCCGTTGGGCCCACCACAAATGCAGGGCAGGACGAACCCATTGTGCTCCATCTGGCCAGCTTGCCAAGTGTCTAAGCATGGCCTGTTTCTAAAATGCCGCATTTTACTGTGTAAAAATGAGATGTCTGGAGAGACATGCCAGGTTTGGGCAGACTTCAGTTTCTCCCTCTGCTTTGAAACCTCCCAAAATTTTGCCACTGTACAAATTGTTGATGTGTGTAGGTATCACGGCCTGGCTGAGGGGCAGATGGAGTGCAGAGTGGGCCCAGTTAAGGTGCATTGTGCCCCAGCATAAAATTCAGGACAGCTCCATAAGAGATGCATCATTTATTCAACCAAGTGGCTAAGAGCGTAAGCTGTGAAGTTGGACTATGGAGTGAATCCTGGCTCTGCTACTTACAGACAGCAACCCGGAGCGAGCTACTTATGAACCTTCTGCGCCTCTGTCTCACTCTCTGTTGCATGCTGATGGCAGCCCTGAGGTGGGTTGTCTTAGGGTTAAATGCCTTAACAAAAGCATATCACTCAGAGGTCAGGTGTGGTGACTCATGCCTGTAATGCCAGCACTTTGGGAGGCCCAGGCTGAGGGATCACTTGAGGTCAGGAGTTCGAGACCAGCCTGGTCAACATGGTGAAACCTTGTCTCTACTAAAAATATAAAAAATTAGCTAGGCATGGTGCAGGGGTTTCAGTGAGCCAAGATGGTGCCACTGTACTCCAACCTGGGTGATAGAGTGAGCCTCCATCTCAAAAAAAAAAAGGCATAGCACTTAGAGCAGGGTTTGCTGCCGAATGAGAGCTGGTGTTCTGAGAAGGGGGTGTTCATTGGGCACCCACCCCCTGTATGCCAGGCACTGGGAGTCAACAGTGAACAAAAGCCCGCCACCTTGGTGGAGCTTACAGCTTAGTGGAGCAGTCAGAAAATATATTTGGAATGAGCAGATGTATAATATCAGGTGTTAAGTATTGTGAGAAAAATAAATAGGGATAAGGGATAGTGGCTGGGATGGGCTTGGGGACCTAAAATCAGTTGTTTGGGAAGGTCTCAGAGTGGACAGGACCACTCAGCAGAAAGGTAAGGGGAAGGGGATGTGGAAGGAGTGTTTCCAGCCAAGCAGGTGGGAAGTACTGAGCCCCTGAGGAGGGCGTGTGCTTGTCTGTCCTGGGAACAGCAAGGAGGCTGCTGTGACTGGGACAGATGGAGCTCATTGAAAGATTTCCTTTTCTTTTTAAGGAAATTGACGTGCTCTGCTTTCATGACAGTTCAGATTTGATAGCAGATGCAGTGCTATAGGAGGCGGTGCAGGAATATGAGAGCCTGTCACTTTCAGACTCTGAGTTTGTTTTGGAGCCTCAGTTTTTCCATCTGTAAACTGGGAAGGCTCTTCTCTACCTCTCAGGATGACCATGGAGAAGGCATGAGGTCACCTGCCCCCAGTCTCTTACGCAGGAGGGATTCAGTAAACACTAATCACCACAAGTCTTGGGAGAGAGTGACCTGAGGGCAAGGATGGAAGCATCTCTCTAATGTAACATGTTGGGATGAGATCTGCAGTCATAAGGGAGGGATAGATCATCATGGTAACCATCTACTTAAATTAAAAAGGCCTTATGTTCAGGCTGTTATTTATATTGCAGTAATAACTGCTTGCCGTCATAGTGTTTCTCGTGAAAAGGGAAAATGATGATGACGTCTACGAAACAGTGTTTGGAACTAGGGCTGTGGTTCTCAACTTTGGCTGCTCATTAGGGTCACCTGGGCAACTTTAAAAACGGCTGATGCTATGCCCCAGACAGACTAAATTGTGCTCTCTGGGCGTGGACCCAGTCTGGTGGTTTTAAATTTTCCCCGGTGATCAAATGTGTGGCCATGATTAAAAGAGCAGTGAGGTAGGTTGGGTGGGGATGTGCCTCCCTTGCTCTCAAAGGTTCTGTGTGTGTCAGGGTCTATGATCACTACCCCTGTGCTACGGGGTTGGGGTAAGAATGACCCCAAGAGTCAGCGTTTGGCTCAGCTCCTTCCTTTATAGCCCCTGCTTCTAGTATGGCCCGTTTATGCCGCCAAACATAACTTTATCTTTAACTTTCTAAAAAAGTGTCATAAAAAATGAGAATGCTTTACAATTGACTCTATATTCTTATTTCAAAAGTACAGGCTCTTCAGTGGGTTCTGATCTTAATCTCCTATCTCTTCCTCCTGGGGAGTTAGTGATATGCCTTGGCCAGTGTGGTAAAAGGAATTGTTGTAATACAATTTCCATCCCATTTAGTGCCCCACATTGGCTTGTTTCTCTTTGTACTAGGAGGTGCTGAGCCTTTCAAGGAGCCGAAGGCACCAGGAGACTGGTGTGTCAGTTTGTGGCATGAGATCTTACTAATAGCCAAAGGCAGAGTCAAAAAACACTGAAGATTCAAGGCAAAATAACAGTGAGGAAGGAGTGAGCTTTTCATCAGGTAGTGAGATTCTCATTTTCACATTGTTTCCCTTTTTGCTTTGGCTGCCAGGAAGCTCAAATGTTTTATACTCAATTTCTTTAGATTCCCTTAAAATGCTTGCAAAGTCCATTCCCATCTTACTGTTACTTCCCCACACTGTTACTTGGCTTTCCACCTTTTACTCTGATCTCAAACCTTTTTGGAGGTGTTTGGGTTATAAAAATACTTTTAAAGGAAATACTTGTGCCTTGTACCTAGAAATTTGATTGGAGAAAAGTCCGATCAATCTTCATCATATTCCAAAGAACAATTGAGATATTAGAACTTCTTTGGCGACCCTGAAATCCCCGCAGACGATGACCCAGGCCCAGGCAGAAGAAGGACTTGCTCAGGAGGTGAGAGAATCACTAAGGTGCTCCATTTACTCAGCGTGTAAACTCAGCAGGTTTTAACTGCCTTACATCTCATTTCCCTGTTTATGAGATGGTGACGATCTGAGCTTTGCAGATTCACTGTGCGGATTGGATGAGCGAAGGCATCCAAAGCACTTGGCATGGAGCCTGATACTTAAACATTGACACAGTAGTATTTCTATCATGACAGTTGTTCTAAGTCAGGGGTCAACAAACTCTTTGTGTAAAGAGCCACATAGTAAATATTTTAGGCTTTGTGGGCTGTACAGTTTCTATGGCAACTGCTCCACTCTGCCAATACAGGGTGACTCCACCAATGAATGTGTGGCAAGAAAACTTCATCAGCCCTGGGCCGTAGTCTGCCCATCCTGTTCTAGGTCACAGAGTTGATTGGTGGTTTCCTGATTCCCAGTCCCTGGGACCCGTTCCTCTGAATCCACACTGCACACTGTCAGAACTGGAGGCGCACAGTTCTGTCCACTGATTAGTTTTCTGAGATAACTTTTTTCTTATGATTCATACTAAGACAAGGTTTCTACTTGAGAAATCTGAACAGAATCAGTATGCTTGTGTGTTTTCTCTGTGACTAATCTTCTGATGTGCATGGGGAAAATCCTTCTGAAGCAAAGGGTTCTAAGGAGCCCCCTTTGGTGAAGGTTTTTTGAAGCCTAAGTCCACCAAGGGGTAGATCCGGGCTCTCATAAATGTTGGAGCATTGATTACTGAGAATGTCAACAGGACAGAAAGCCTAAACTCAGGAAGGAAACTCCAATTGGCTGAAGGTTCAGCCACTGACCGTGGCTTGTAATCTGGAGTTACTGGCTCCCGAAGAGGCACCAGGTCATGCAGCAGGCTCTGTGGGAGTCTCATAAGATAAACCGTCACCAACAAAAAGGGGAAAATGGGATAACCCCCTCTTCCAGGTAAAAAAAAGCCCTGTGTGAGGACTACTGTTGAATTTCTCCCCAGATTTCCAGTGTCTTAAATAATACAAGTGACTGGAAGATTTTTTTTTTTTTAGATGGAGTCTCGCTCTGTCGCCAAGGCTGGAGTGCAGTGGTGCCATCTCAGCTCACTGCAATTCCATCTCCTGGGTTCAAGCGATTTCCCTGCCTTAGCCTCCCGAGTAGCTGGGATTACAGGTGCACACCATCACACCAGGCTAATTTTTGTATTTTCAGTAGAGACAGCGTTTCACCATGTTAGCCAGGCTGGTCTCAAAATCCTAAGCTCAAGTGATCCACCTGCCTCGACTTCCCAAAGTGCTGGGATTACAGGTGTGAGCCCCCACACCCGGACAGGAAGATGTTTCTTAAGTGTTAGGGCATTTCCGTTTTTAGACGACACTTTCTGAGATGACTGTAGGTTGGCATGAAGTTGTCAAAAATAACACAGACAGATTTTATATACCCTTTGCCTTGTGTTCTTTCCCCGGTAATAATGTTTGAAAAACGATAGTGCAGGGTCACAGCAAGGACACCGACATTGATACAATCAGGATACACAAGATGCCCATCACCTCAAGGACCCCTCATGTTGCCATAGGCATTTTAAAATATAAGCTCTTACTGAGTTTTGGGGGGTTCAACCTCAGCCAGCAGTGAGGTTCAGTTGTTTTAATGACTCACTTTTTTAAATGCTGTCTGTGGCCGGGAGTCTTGTTTCCAATAGCAGATGTCTCCTTTTTGAATGACAGATAAAGGAGCTTTGTGGCTGTTTGTTTTCCTGAGGCCATTCCTGTGGGTTTGAAGACGAGCCGCCTCACCGGCACTGTGGGGCAGACGCTCACCACCTACCTGGCAGATATTTCACCAGAAGGAGTCATTTGGGGCTGACCATGGAGGTCTTGTTACTTTGGGCAAACTTGCCAAAGCCCGGAAGAATGCGCCTGTGCTCAGTAGCTGCAGGGTTAGGAGTGTGTTGGGCCCTGTTGAAGTCTCTGTCTAGAAAGACAAGGCAGAGTACTTGTTGCAAACTGACCTATGCCAGTTGGATCGTGTGCCGTTAGGTTCTTTCTTGGGGAGCTGCTAAGTATGGTGGGTTAGAGCTAGCTGCCCCTCAGCAACCTTGCCACCAGGTTATAAAGTAAGCTGCCAGTCACTGCCATGTACAGATGTGCCACCCTCAGTGAGACAGGTGAAATCCTTTCAGGTATTCTGACAGCATTTTCAGGAAAGAGTGACTCAAAGTAGAATCAGTAATATTCAAGGGTCAGGATTCAGTTTACCTTATAGTCAGGATCAAGCAAACAGGACCCTCCCAGCTCAGTGGCCAGACTGAGGACCATCCGGGGATTAGACCTTGGGGACCATCCCTAAGGACCCCAGGATACAGGACCCCTCCCTAATCATCTGAGGGTGGGGATGATGACTCCAAACTATCTCAGTCTATCCACGCATCTCAAACGCCATGGATTTCACCCACACGAGTCCATTTCTAGCATCCGACATGTTAATGATCAAGTCGCTGAGTTACCGGTGAACCAGTTCATTATGGAGTTGAGCAGAGCCGTGATGTTGATGGGAAATAGAGATAGCTGCGGGACTTTGGAGCTCAGCTGGATATGCTCACTTACCGCCTGCAATGGACTGAATGCTTGTGTTCCCCCCAAAATTCGTTGTTGAAATCCTAACCCCTTATTTGATGGTATGAGGAGCAGGAGGTGATTGGGTCATGAAGGTGGGAGCCCTCATGAATGGGATTAGTGCCCTGTTAGAAGAGGCCAAGGAGCTAGCTTCCTCTCTTTCTGCCTTGTGAGGATACAGTGAGAAGTTAGCGTCTGCAACCCGAAAGAGGGTCCTCCCCAGAACCCAACTATAGTGGTGTGTTGATCTTGGACTTCCAAACCTCCAGAACTGTGAAAAATAAATTTTTGTTGCTCGTAAGCCGCTCAATCTATGGTACTTTGTTACAGCAGCCTAAACTAAGACATAAGCTTTGGGTACAGATTCCTAATTAGGGAAACCAGTGGTCACTTGGGGTTAGCTGAAATCACAGACACACACACACACACACACACACACACACACACACACACACACACACACACCATACTATAGGCACCTAAATGTGTTTAGCAGGATAGGATGGGCTTCGGAATGCCATCTCTAATACAAGCTATGGGACCCTGAGATTATTTTTTTTTTAACTGCTATTTCCACACCCATAAAATGGGGATAATAAGACCTACCTCAGGCTTGCAAATAGAGCTCAACAAAAATTAGCTGCTATTGTTACATGAAACAAAATTTCTAAACTTTCTTCTGCCTCCACTAAATGAGCAAGACATGTGCCTGTTGGAGCCATTCTTGTGTTCCTTCTCTTACTTGAAAGGTGCAGGCAGGCTGGGCGCTGTGGCTCATGCCTGTAATCCCGGCGCTTTGGGAGCCCAAGGTGGGTGCATCACTTGAGGCCAGGAGTTTGAGGCCAGCCTGGCCAACATGATGAAACGCTGTCTCTACTGAAAATACTAAAAACAAACAAATTAAAAACCCACACCAGGTGTGGTAGCACACACCTGTAATCCCAGCTACTTGGGAGGCTGAGGCATGAGAATTGCTTTAACTCAAGAAGCAGAGGTTGCAGTGAGCTGAGATCACACCACTGTATTTCATCCTGGGTGACAGAATGAGAAAGAGAGAAAGAAGGGGAGGGAGGGATGGAGGGGGTGATAGAGAAAGAAAGAAAAAAGAAAGGGAAAAAGAACGAAGACGGGGAGGAAGAAAGGAAGGGAAGGAGAGAAAGAGAAAGAGAGAAAAAGTGGGTGTAGGTTTAGTTTTAGTGAGGGAGTTGGGAGTAAGACTGGGCCATGTTGGTAGTAAACAGAAAGGAGGGAGGGAACTCCCATTTCAGCCCCTGCTGTTCCATCGGTACTGTTGTAGGTGGCAGTGAACAGCCCCTGACCACTAGGGAAAAGTGGGGGGTTTGCCAGGGAAGAAAGACCTTGAACAAGGAGCTATGGGAGGCACCATGAACAAGTGTGGGAGGCAATCCACACAGAATGGAGGTTTGACCTGGTGAGAGAGAGTTACCCCAAAGAAAGTATGTTTAACTTGAGATACATTAGATGTTAGACAATAGGCGTTACTTAAGCAGAGAGAGATGAAGGAGGGGAATGGCAGGTGCAAAGGCCCTGGGGCAGGGAAGGTTATGAATATGCTGTAGCCATACAGGTGAGTTTAGTGTGTTTGGACTAAAATGGCAGGAGGAAGGAGCTGGGAGATGAGGCCATCAGGTTGCGGGAGCTGCGCTGAGAAGGACCTTATAGGCAAGGGGTTGGAATTTGGGCTTTGATGGTGGAGGTTCCCCTTTGGTAGTGTGGCATTGCCATTAGATTAGGTTCTATTTTCAGACTATGATTGTCGGATGTGTGGCATCCTCCTCATTTTGCTGCTGAGACGTCAAGGCCCAGGGCCCTGAAATACGTTGGAAGCTGGAGGTGGCCCCAAGATGCATTTATTCTTTGACGCTTGTTTCTCCATCTGCCAAAAGGGAAGGTGGTAGCTGATGTCTGAGGTTTGATCCAGCTTAAATTAGAGCAAGTTAGAGTTGCAAGGGGACTCATATGGGGGTGAGAGCAGGGCGCCCCCTTGAGGGCATTCAAGAAAGGAATTGAGGTTGTCTCCGAGTTAATGAAACAGGAAATGCCTTCATCCAAGTGTGGAATATGCTGGTTGTCTGAGAATGTCATTCTGGTTGGAAACCCCCAACACTCTGATTAGGATTTCCTGGTGGTGCTTTTAAGAAGATGCCCCTGGAGAGTATCTTGCAGTTCAGTATAGGGCATTTAAAAACTTAAAGTCTTTGAATGGGCAATATTTTCATATGATTCAAAATTCAAAACGCACAGGAGATTATACAATAAAACCTCTGTCTCCCGCCTCTGTCCCACGGCTACCCAAACCCCCTCCTCAAAGGCAACCCTTAGCAGTTTGTACATGTATAGCATATGAGGCTATGCGATGACTCAGATATTTCAAACTATCATCAGGAGCATGACGTACACTTCCATCCAAACCTATCTTTCCTTGCTATTGAAGGCTTAGCCAAGACAATCCTTTAATCATCGACGTAGTATTCTATTGTATGGATGGGCTATGATCTATTTAACTCATTCCCTAATGATGTTTATGCATTTAGTTTATTGTTGTAGCAGAAGAGGACAAAAAACATGGTTGTGATGAGTGACTTAGAAGTGGAATTGCTCGGTCAGAGGGTGGACGAATTTTGACAGATGGTGCCAGAGGCTCCTCCATCAAGTCTGTACCCATGGGCAGCCTTTGCCCCACCAGACATGGATGAGAGGGACACTTCTCCCCACCCCACAGTGTTATCAGACCTGTTGAGTTTGCCAGTCTGGAGGGTGAATCATGGTATCTCAGTGTAGTTTTTATTTGTTTCACTCATGAGTGAGGTTGAGCATTTTTCCTATTGGAGTCATTTGGGTTCCCTTTCTGCTTGCTCTTCATGTCCTTTTTTATGCAGGCATTTAATCAGTTGCATCCTCCTTGGGCTGTGTTGTCAGAAAAGGGATTGTCATGGTCAGGTTCCCCAAAGATAAATCTGGCACGGTCAGGGGAGGAACGCTGAGTGTTCAGTTCCGCGAAGCAGCTGTAACCCTGTAGCAGAGCCGAGCTTCGGCTCCCCACCCCACCTGCTCATGCCACAGTCCTCAATCACTTCCTGCCCAGCTGGCCCAGACAGCAGGAGGGCTGATGGGCTGGCCCTGTGCTGGAGTCACCCCACAGTCACTTGCTAAGAGAAATGAAGCTACATTGCCTCCTGGTTTTGTGTCCCCCCCGTGAGTTTGGCCAGAGAGAACTGCCTGTGGAAACTGGGAGCCAGGTCTGGCCCCTTGGTGAGCTCACCTGTCCCTGAGGAAGGCGTGTTTAGCCTCCTGGCAAGCCTTGCCAGGTGATCCTACCCCACATTATTTTACCTGACTGCCTTTAATTCACGTGTTCATTACAGTGTAGCGTGCCTACCATGTAGCAGCGACTTTGATAGTTTGGGGACCACAGTGAGGATCAGAATGGACAAGTGCCTGCCCTTATGTAGTTTACAGTCTGGTGGAGAGGAAGGAGCAAGTAGGTAGAGTATATGATGTGCTAGAATATAATTTCTGTGCTGGGCGTGGTGGCTCATGCCTGTAATCCCAGCACTTTGGGAGGCTGAGGTGAGTGGATCATGAGGTCGGGAGTTCAAGACCAGCCTGGCAAAGATGGTGAAAGCCCAACTCTACTAAAAATACAAAAAATTTAGCCATGCGCAGTGACAGGTGCCTGTAATCCCAGCTACTCGGGAGACTGAGGCAGGGGAACTTTTGAACCTGGGAGGCAGAGATTGCAGTGAGCTGAGATAGCGGCACTACTGCCTTCCAGCCTGGCAACAGAGCAAGACTCCGCCTCAAAAAAAAAAAAAGATAGAATTTCTGGCTCATTATTTACATTTTTAGTGGAATAGAATTAATGTGCACACAAATCACTTGGGGAATCTTGCGAAGATGCAGATTTTGATTCACTAGATCTGGGGTGGGGCCTGAAATTCTGCACTTCTAATGAGCTCCCAGGTGAGACTGATGGTTTTGGCTCCCAGAGCATACTTTGAGTAGCAGGGCCCTAAAAAATGTTAGATGCTGGCTGGGTGTGGTGGCTCATGCCTGTAATCCCAGCACGTTGGGAGGCCGAGGTGGGTAGATTGCATGAGGCCAGGAGTTCAAGACCAGCCCGACCAACATGGCGAAACTCCATCTCTACTTAAAATACAAAAATTGACCAGTCATGGTGGTACAACATCTGTGATCCCAGCTACTAGAGAGGCTGAGGCATGAGAATCGCTTGAACCCAGGAGGCGAAGGTTGGAGTGAGCTGAGATTGGGAGACTGCATTGCAGTCAGTGTGACAGAGAAAGACTGTCTCAGAACAAAACAACAACAAAAATGTTAGGTGCGATGGGGCCCGGGGCCCTAGAGTACTTGCTGGGGCGGGGTGGTTGACATATCATCTAGGCTGTCCTGCAGAAGCCTCAGTTTGCTGAGAAGTGATATGTGAGTCAAGATGTGGAGGATGAGACAAGGTGGGCCTGTAAATGCGGGGACAAGGAGGTGACTCTCGCTGCAGCAGGTGGGGGCAGTGGGAGAGCAGCCTATAGAGATCGGGAAGAGGACAGATGGTGGCACAGGGTCTGCAGGTCATGGAAACACACATAGACACTGTATGGATACTGACAACAGCCCAGTGAGGTCTCACTCTCAGGTAGACCCCAAGGCTAGAGAGACGAGCTGACTTGCCCCAAAGCTCAAAAGCTAGTTCTCAAACCCAGGCCCTAGGACCCTAGGTTTTTACTTGAAGATTCTGGATGTGGGAACTTTTTCAGTTCATGCGGACGTGGATCTGATGTTGCAGAACACCTCTTTGCCTAAATACGAGAAGCCAAGACTTGTCTGGGGACGAGCAAAGGACAGAAAGGCAAAGCTTGGGTTTGCCCGGCCTGAGGTGCTGCCTGTGTCAGTTTCAGGAGAGTCTGGCTGAGATCCTGTTTTCCTGCCTTTGAGAATCTGCCTGAATTTTGTAGCTGGAGGCGACACAAAGCTGTCATGAGTGATGCTGGCCCTGAGCTTGGTAGCTCAGCAAGTGGGTTCCTGTTAGAGCTTGTGCTCTCCCTCGTTGCTTTCTGACACTGTGTGTTTATTGGCTTGTGGGTGTGTTCATGCCTCTGGAAGGTCTGAGGGCTGAGCTGCACAGAATACAGACAGTCCCTGACTTACAGTGGTTTGACTTACGATTTTTTGGACTTTACGATGGCATGAAGGCAATTTATATTCAGTAGAAACCATACTTTGAGAACCCATACAACTCTTCTATTTTTTACTTCAGTATAGTATTAGTCAATGAATTACATGAGGTAGTCAACATTTTATGATAAAATAGACTTTGTATAAGAAGATTTTGTCTGATCACAGGGTAATGTAGGTGTTCTGAGCATGCTTAAGATGCTCACTCCTCTCCTCCGGGCGGGGCTAGGATGGTCAGTAGGTTAGGTAGATTTAATGCATCGTTGATTTACAATAGTTTCCATTTACAGTGTGTTTATTGAGATGCGACTCCGTTGTAAGTTGAAGAGCATCTGTGCTTGGCTCGCACACCTCTAGTCCACACAGGAAACCTGGCGTTCTGATGAAATTAATGTGACATTTTCCTTGTGAAATGTTTTCCTTTCTTGAAAACTAGAATGAGCATGCCACCATGAGGACTGTTGCAAGGTGGTACCACTTGTGGTAAGAACATAAGCTCTGAAGCCAGAACACCTGAATTTGAACCCTGGATCTATTGGTCATTAGCTGTGTGACCTTGAGTGAGTGACCTTTCTGTGCCTTAGTTTCTCAAACTGTAAAATGGGGCTGGTGACAACAAGGCCTGAGTTGCTGTAAGGATTAGAGGAATTAATACAAGTGAGTCACACAGCACAGGGCCTGGAACATAGCGTGTGCTCCATATACTGATGCAGTGTAGACCTTGTCCTTCTCCTGGACAAAGCTTCACTGGGCTCTCATGGGCACACAATGACGTCCAGATTCTGCAGTGGGATGCTATTCAGTTGTCTCTGGGATCTGGCCCCTGTTATCTATGTGCTGGCTACCCTCACACACATGTGACAGCTTTCTGTCCCTGAGGATCTAACACTAAGCCAGACCCCCTCATGGTATGTGCAGGACCGAGGATGTGCTTTAAATCCTGAATGAATCTATCTTATGCAAATGATCTCAGTATCGCACGGGTGGGGCACTGGCTTGTGCTGGGACTGAGTGGAGTAGCTTCATCTGTATTTGACTCAATCACATTACTAGCTTGAATGAGTATCAGTGGGATGATTACATTCTTCCCTCAGGATTGGAACCTTACTTTTCCATTTCTTGAGACTTACTCGAGGTATGTCACCGAGGGCCAACGTGACATTTCAGCTCTCCTTGGAGGGCTAAGATTAGGATCATCTGTGGCCAATTTGGCACAATTCAGATTCAGGGAGAACAACTTCTAAAGTCAAGACAGACCCAGACAAAAAGGCTAGTTGCAAGAAAGAATCAGATCTCCTGGTGTAAAAACAGAAATTGATTCAGCTTGATTAAATTTAGCTCAGGAAACTTAACTAGGAAGAATGTATGTTGCATTTTGGAGCTTGAGAGATTTGTACATCCATGTGCACAGCAGCCTTATTCACAATAGCCAAAAGGTGGAAACAACCTATGTGTCTATCTGTGGATGACTGGATACATAAAATGTGAAATATACATGCAATGGAATGTTATTCAGCCTTAAAAAGGAAGGAAATTCTGATGCATGCTACATGTGGACGAACCTTGAAGACATTATGTTAGGTGAACTAAGCCAGTCACAAAAGGACAAATAGTGTATGATTCCACTGTTGGGAGGTATCGAGAGCAGTCAGATTCTGAGAGTCAGAAAGTAGAATGGAGATTACCAGGGACTGGGGGCAATGGAGGAATTATTGTTTAATGAACACAGAGTTTCAGTTTGGGAAGATGGAAAGAGTTCTGGAGCTGGATGGTGGTGATGATGGCACAACAGTGTGAATGCACTTACTGCCTCTGAACTGTATACTTAAAAATGGTTATGGTTGGGCGGAGTGGCTCACACCTGTAGTCCCTGCACTTTGGGAGGCCAAGGTGGGTGGTACGCTTGAGGCCAGGTGCTTGAGACCAGCTTGGCCAACATAGTGAAACCCTGTCTCTACTAAAAATACAAAAAAAATTAGCTGGGCATCGTGGCATGTGCCTGTAATCCCAGCTACTCAGGAGGCTGAGGCAGGAGAATTACTTGAACCTGGGAAGACGAGGTTGCAGTGAGCTGAGCTAGCACCATGGCACTCCAGCCTGGGCAACAAGAGTGAGACTCCATCTCAAACAAAGAAGCAAACAAACCCAAAAAACCCAAACAAAACAAAACAAAAAAATGGTTACAATGGCAAATCTCATGTGTATTTTACCACAATTTCTGCAATTTAAAATATGTTGCATTTCAAAATTGTGACAAGTGAAGGAAGTTTGTCTTGGACTGCCTTTGGTGGAATAAAAAATGGAAGTCTTGCAGACAGAACTCCCTGGAGCACAGAACTTTGAGTGAATGTTTATTTTCAACAAGTTAACTTCCGAGAATGTGCTCCTGGCAGGCTCACTGAGGTTGCTTTGTCATAAAGTGTGGAGCAGACAGAGAAATTGAAGTTGATTCTTTTCTACTCCAAAATTCTTTTCTTCCTAAAATTGCTTGCTTCAGTTCTACCTAGAGGGGACACAAGGTGGAAATAGCGTGTAGGGAATAGGAAAAAAAAGCTAGGCTGTTCAGATAGGCCAGTTAAATACATGCAACTGGGATAGATCTTCTTTCCCTTCCATCTACAGAGCAAATGGTGACCCATTTTGAAACATGTTTATTTTAATTACATTGACCCTTGGCAGTGATAGATGTCATGCATGTGGGTTCAGCTGTTTGAGAGCACAGGTGGAAATCCCATTACATCGAATCATGTATTATTTCCTGAGCCACACGCCATCTGTAGGTGCTGGGGTGCTGGCAGGGCTGCCCGGTGATGACTGCTCACTCCTCTCCTCCGTACTCATCATAATATGCTGAACTCTAGGCTCGAATATCCACTGGCCTCCCAGACACCTCCTCCTGGGAATCCAGTAGGCACCCCCAACTTAACATGATCAAGGTAGAACCCTTGATGTCTTCCTGCACCCCCATCTGCACTGCCATCTTCTTTCCTTCACCACCCATCCAACCGGTCTACTGCTGAAACAGACCCCACATCTCCTCTCTCTCTTTTTTTTTTTTGAGACAGAGTCTTACTCTGTCACCTAGGCTAGAGTGCAGTGCTCACTGCAACCTCTGCCCCCCAGGTTCAAGCGATTCTCATGCTTCAGCCTCCCAAACAGCTGGGATTACAGGTACTCTCTACCACGCCAGCTAATTTTTGTATTTTTTAGTAGAGATGGGGTTTCACTATGTTGGCTAGGCTGGTCTTGAACTCCTGACCTCAAGTGATCTGCCCACTTTAGCCTCCCAAAGTGCTGGGATTACAGGTGTGAGCCACCACGCCTGGCTAATCTACTCTTTTCTATCTCCATTATCAGCTATCCAGGTGGAGGCCAGCTCTCTACCATCCTTTCTAATGGAGTCTAGAGGGATCATCTAGTCAAGGGGGCTAAAATCTAGTCCAGGAGGCCAGTCTGGTCTAAGGAAGTCCTCTAGCCTAGCCTAGCCCAGGGGCCTTGTCTGGTCTTCTCCAGCCTAGCCTAGCCCAGGGGCCTTGTCTGGTCTTCTCCAGCCTAGCCTAGCAGGCTTACCTAATCTGGTGGAAGAGCATCTTTCTGAGATCCCTGTTTTTCTCTCCCCTGACCCCAACCCATTCTTAACACAGCCAGGATGGCTTCTTAAGACCTTTTTAAAAATCATCAAGGCTGGGCATGGTGGCTTACACCTGTAATCCCAGCACTTTGGAAGGCTGAGGTGGGTGGATCACGATGTCAGGAGTAAGAGACCAGTCTGGTCCACAGAGTGAACCCTCATCTCTACTGTAGTTCCAACTACACGAGAGGCTGAGGCAGGAGAATCACGTGAACCCAGGAGGCAGAGGTTGCAGTGAGCCAAGATTGTGCCATTGCACTCCCACCCCGGCGACTATGAGACGCCATCTCAAAAAAAAAAAAAAATGATCAAGCATTACCACACATGCAGAACCATACATAAAACATAAACGTTAAGTGTAACAAGTAATTATAAAGTGAAAACTCATGTCACGATCACTCAAGCCAAGAAGCAGAGCATTGCCAGGCCCCAGGAGCCTTCCTGCAGGCATCCTGCCAATCACATCCCTCTGCTTCCCCCAGCAGTACCGTCCTGACCTAGACATCATCTCTGCCTTCCATTTCCTAAACTAGGTATAACTATTTCAATTTTGCCTTAAGAAAAACTCTTTATGTAAATGGAGTTACAGTAAAACACACACACATACATACACATACACACACACACAAAAATGTATAATAATACATTTTTTTATTATTATCTTAGGGACAGGGTCTCATTCTGTCACCCAGGCTGAAGTGCAGTGTACCATCATAGCTCACTCTGGCCTCCAACTCCTGGGCTCATGCAATACTTCCTTCTCAGCCTCCCAAAGTGCTGGGATTACAGGCATGAGCCGCCATACCTGGCCCTGTGTGTTGTCTCTACTCAATGCTGTTAGTTTTGTCCATGTTTTCACTATAGCTGTAGTTCATATTCATTGTGATTGTTTCATATGGCAGGATACTGTACTGTTTATCCATTTGCAGTTAGATATTTGGCTTGTGTCCCCCCTGGGGCTAATACCAATAATGCTCTTACAAACATCCTGTGTGCATGGTGCCTGTACACGTGCATCCATTTCTGTTGGGTAATACCTAGAAATAGAATTGTCGATCATACTGCCAACCAGTTTTCCAAGTATTTGTATCAATTTACATTTCTTCTTAATTGCACAAAGAAGAGTGGCTTAATGACGCATCTCACATCCTCCATCTGGTTGGAGTCGTTTGCCAGGTTGGCCCAGCTAGTAAGCAACAAACTCAGTCCCTGGATCTGCTGTCTCCCTTTCTACCCACCACACAGCCACGTTACCACGGAGCCTCCTCTCAGGGTTTCTACAAGACCACTCTTGGATGCCTAATTCGGCTGCACAGCGTTTATCCTTGCATTTCAGAGGACAAGACATTCCATATGCAGAAGTAATTAGAATAAGCAGTCAAGCCTTTTAAATGCACGTTTGAAATGAAAGGGAACAGTTTAATCTTAGAAAAGGAGAGGGTGTTGCCATGCTCTCAGAGAGCACTGGAGTCTCTGCTTTCAGGTAGGAAGCACCAGGATGCTCAGGTTTAAACTGTGCCGACTGTGCCCATGGCTGTGAGCTTTGCAGAAGGCTCTCCTGCAGCTGGCGTCATTCCCCACACGTTTCTCATCTCGAGGATGTTGACCGATTATGCAACAGAATTTTTTTTTTTTTTTTTTTTTTGCTGAAGATAGCTTTTGAAAGTGCAAAAATGTTCCCTGTACTAGCTAAAAACATTTTCTTTTGAATTATCTTGGGTTCAGGTGTTCTACTTGGAAAATGTTCTGGGGGTAGAGAAGCAAGCTTGGGAAGGGAGGGGTGCGGGAAAGTGCAAAGGAGGGGGCGGCTCGATGAACTGCTTTAAACCATCAGGTCTCAGCAACGTGAGTTTCTGGTTGCCACCTAAGTCACCTTGTGGAAATAAAGCAACTGAGGGTTGAAATGGAAAGGAAAGAAATGAAGAGAGAGACCCTTTGGGAGCAAGGACAGCGTGACTAGATTTGTTCCAGCAACACATTAAAATGTGACTTTTGCTAGGTGCTGGAGACAGCAATAACGTAAAACAGAGTCCTTGCCCTCATGGTGTTACAAGAGAGAAATCGTACACAAGCATACTGTTTGGTGAAACGAACAAAGCAGGGTGATCATTACAGTGTCGGGAGCAGAGAGGCGCAATGCCTCAACTTTGAGTGGCGTGTCTGGGTGGGGTAGGATGGTGGGTGCTGGTGGGGGGTCAGATGCTATCCTTGACTTGAATGGTGTTGATTTTGAGGTCTCCATGGATCCTTCAGAGAGGAGCATGCGTCCAGCCGGTAGTTGGAAATGGAGCTGAGATCATCAGAGGAACGGAGCCTGGATATGGCATCTTGACGGGGAGGCAAAGACAGCACCTTGGGAAACACCCTATGCTGGGGCCCAGAAGAGGACCCCTGGTGATTTATGGCTCCCAGGTGGTGCTCACGGAGTATTTGTTGAAGGAATAAATGCTGATGGTGGCCTGGAGCTCAGGGAGGTCAGAGCAGGTGCAGTCACCTGACTGAGTGTCTTGGGGATGAGTACCAGGACTTTCCTTTCTTGCTTGGTTGCACTAAAGTGCAAATCCTGGGCCCCAGCTTCTCTGTCTAACCCCGGCCTGAATCCTTGCTGACCCCAGGGGCCTCTCAGGTCCCTAGACTCTGCAAACCAGTCCAGCCTTTTCCTCCCCAGCTCTTTGGGGGTCTCCAGAGAGAGCCTCAGAGCTTCATTTCCAAGATGGCCGGATGGAGAAACCCTGGCCCCTGCGGCCTTCTGGCCCCTTCTCGTTGCTCTGACCCCTGTACTGCTCCCTGTCTCACCCTGCCCTGCCCTGCTCTCTGGACCCTCTCCGGTCAGCTCCCCCAGTGTTCACCTCTTGCCACTTTCCAGCGGGCTCGGAGCTGGGGTGATGGACCAGTTGGGCAGGTATAGGTTGAACTGAACCCTGAGATTCATATCAAGCCATTGAGCCAATACGTCTACTTGGTGGCTGACACAGATGGGCATCCATAGAAGGGATTGGGGGGTGATGGAAGAGGTGGCTTCTAGCTTAGGAGCTGCCAGGGAGATAGAAATTTTGGTTAAAAACAAGGGATGTGTTTTCTGAAGTCCACTTGCCCTGTCACAGTGAGCCCCCAGGGTGGCACCAGCACACCCCGTCCCGAGTCTCCCACGTCACCACGCTCTCCTCCTCTCCGAATCTCTACGGTACTTTTCTGGTGCCTGGGCTTGTGCTGGGGCAACACATTTTGCTCAGAAAGTTTTGCAGAATGAATGCGCAGAGAGACGTGGCAGCTCCGGGCAGGACCAGGCATGCTGTCAAACTCAGTCCGCCAAGGCTGGATGCCTGCTGTATGCAGACGCCGTGCCGGCAGGTGGCATGCCGCAGGGGACACTCAAGGAGAGGTGCTCAGCCTGCCCCACTTCTCTCAGCTTGCTTCCGCCCTGCTTGTGCCAAGCCCTAGTTAACGAAGCTTGGAGCATGCCAGTGGGTTTTAAAAACTAATGACCAAGAGGAAGGGAAAATTCCTGACACTTTTCGGTCGTTTGACTGCTTCCGTCTTAAGTGGGTGCCACACTGTGATACACAGAGCATGACTCAGACCAACTGCTTGGTTCTAGTCCATGCTTCGAGGACCAGCCTTTCCCACCAAGCCACAGAGGTCACACTTTTAGGACACAAAGGCAAAGCAGGTCAGCTTGGGGCTGGGCATGGAGTCGGGCTATGGCTGGGCCCGATACTGTGTGGCGTGCCCAGATACCCGCAGCCAGAAGCGAATTCACCCCTGCCGTCCAGGGCCAGCCTGTGTGCCGTGGTCCCTTGGCTACCAGCGGATGGCCAATGGCTGCTCCTTGCCCGGCATGCCTCAGCCCTTTACAGCACTTGACGATTTCACACTGTGTTAACAGTCCAGGTGAGCAGCACTCGGAGGTTTGCCAAACATTGCATGTAGCTGCCAGACTGACCTTCTGAAAGGTCTTGCTGTCCATGTCCCTCCTTTGGATAATGTCCCCAGAATTCTCCATTGGCCTCAGAGTAAAGAAGACAATCGCAGCCTGGAATCGGTACTGCCCTTTGCCCTGGTCCCTGCCGGCTGGCACCATCACTCTGCCCTCCGATGTCCCAGCTACACTGACCCACGCAGTGCTTCCTGACCGTGGTGCCTCTGGATGCAAGCGGGGTCTGCTGCCTCTCGTCTGTCCCCGCATCCCCCGTAGGTGACTCTCGCTCCTTCTGCTCACAGGGTAGCTGGCACCTCCCCTCCAGAAGCATTCCCCCCACTCTCAGGCAGAGTTCATTATTCTGTTTTTCCACTACTGCTTTCATGACATAATTAGGTTATAATTGTTAGTGTGTCATGTAATTAGCGTATCATAATTAGCTGTCTTTCCAGACAAGCTGAGTGCCTCAGCTCACCACCCAGCCAGTGGCTGCCACAGGACGGTTCCAGACCTTTAGAGAATGGGTCAAATGGGATCACGGCTACCTCCTTGGGTGACCCCCATCCTCTCTGCTAGGCTCCTGGGGGCAGAGCAGAGTAAGAAAGACAGGAGGCAGGGCGGCTGAGCGCCACAGAGGGAGGGGAGGTGGGCTGGCTGTCCTTGAGGGCCATGGAAAGGAAGCAGCAGAGAAGGTACAAATAGTTACCCATAAACACACCGGATGAAAACAGGTGTGTTCACAGTCAACAGCAGCTGTGCAGGGCGGAGGGAGGAGATGGGAGGACGGTGACTGTGGGGACCAGGGTGACTTTGGAGCACACGGCCCAGTGGAAAATGGCCTTTCCTTCCTCCTCAGAGCCCCGTGGTCACAGGAGAATGGGGAGTGGGTGGGAGGGAGCACAGCCTCTGCCCCTCGGCTTGGCACACTCATCCCTCATCTACCCGTGGCCGGCTCCTCTTCTTCCTTCAGGCCTCACCTCCCTGATCACCCAGAGCATCTCAGAGCCTCTCCGTCGGCCCCTCCTGGACGACAGACTGCATGAGTAACCAAGGCAGGTGGCTCCTGCTCCAGTGTAGCCAACAGAATCTCAAGCAGGTTCGGCACGGACTGGGTGCTTCATGAGTGTTTGCCGAAGGAAGCTTATTGCTTGTCCTCCTCCCTGCACCCCAGCAGCCTGCTTGTGGTCCCAAAGGTGCCCTGGGAGCCCCTTCCTCCTGCCTTGCCCTTTCCACTGCCCAGTCCTTCTCCCTCCCTATCCCTCCAGCTGAGCTTATGCGGTGCCTCCTCCTTGAAGCCCTCCTTACTAGCTCCAACCTGAAGCAGGCTCTTCTCCCTTGGCACATTCAGGCCACTGGCACTGCCATCCCCAAAGTCTTCCCAACTTCTACGGCTGCCTCAGCCCTGTCTCCAGGGCTCCTGGAGGGCAAGGACTGTGTGCCATCATTGGCTCATGTTGCCTGGCACACAGTGACATTTACTGGGGAAGACTCTGAGTTAAACCTGAATTCACCTCCCCAGGCGGTGGGAGTGTTGGTGAGACTGGGTCTGCAGAGCAGCCGGGATTCTTAAGACACAGCCATTCTGAGCCTTGCCATGGTCCAGGTCCTCGTTTTAGAGCAGAGCCTTCTGGATGGGCCCTGTGAGTCACATGCAGGCCTTTATATCTGGTGGGGCAGCCCAAGAGGACTTAGGTGGACACCCTAATCCCTGGGGACCTCAAGGTCTCTGCTGCCTGAGCCCTGGCATTTACAAGGAGGCCCTGGATGCTGGTCCGTGCCGCCTTCCCTCCCAGACCCTCCCTCTCTGTGGGGACTCATGGTGGCTTATCTTACAATGCGACATGTTGGTGACAACCAGCCAGCCTTTCCCCAGGGCCTGAGAGTCACCTGGAGTGTGTGTGCTGGGACACTGAGGTCCCCAAGCAGGTGATTATAATAGCCACTCATGTTCATTTTTGACTTACTGTGTGTGTCGGCCACAGTTCTTGGAATTTCCTGTAGGCTAACTATGAATTCTTACAAACTTGAGAAAACCGAGGCAGAGCGTGAGAGAGTAATGTAATTGCCCAAGGTCGGATCTGAACCAGCCCGTCTGGCCCCGGAGCCCACCTTCACACATGCTACACCGTCACACATTAGCACATGCTGCATGTACTAAGCAGCTGCTGTATTCCAGGTGCTGAGAGCAATAGCTTAGAGTTGAGAGCTTACTGTGTGGCAGGCATGGTTATAAATCCTTCATGCCTGTAAACTGGTTTAATCTGTGCAGGCTTTGTGGGATAGGCACCATTGTATTTCCATTTTTCCGATGAGAAAACTGTGGCACCGTGACGTTGAATGATTGTGACAAAGGCTGGCTGGAGTGGAGAGGGATGCTTGCTTTTCCTGCTGGTTGTGCTGCCCGGGTGCCAGATATCTTGGCCTTCTAAGAGCACCTGAACCGAAGGCCAAGCCTCTGGGAAAATTGTGAGGCAGTGTTTTCAGGTGGGCATGGTCCGGCGGGCGTACCAAGACCTCTCTGGTGGGCAGATGGTTCTGAAATGATGAGGCTGGAGTCCATCCCCTCGGGCAGAGGAATTTGACAGCCAGATGCTTGGGATAAGCAGCTCTGGTCTGCGGCCAGAGGGACAAGGTCACGGTAGCCTTGTTCAGCCAGGCGGGTTTGCAGGTGGCTGAGTGGTTGTTGGGAACGGGGCTGACCTTGCATCCTACAGCAGAAGAGAAGATATTGATTGGTGTCAGATTTCTCTGGAGTGTCAGGCACAGGGCTACCCTGCAATTTCATTGCTGAGAGTGGAATCTCCCTGCCCTGAAATAATACCTTTCGCTTTGAATATCCTTCACTGAGGTTTTGGGGCCAGCACCATTTTGGAATGTCTTCAGGAATTGCTTGGATGACAGAATCCACCCTGATGTGGCCTAACCTTCTGTCACCTGGATAATGAGGAACATGGGGATGATTCTTACTTCATGTTTTTCTTTGGGTTTTCGCAAGTATTTCTTTTTAGATTTTTAAATAACCTGGAATAGGCAGGGAAGGGGTGATTACGTTCATTTCTTTTTAGCCCACAGCTCAGAGACTCTGTGACTTGCCCAGGGTCACACGGCTAGGAAGGGCATGCCAGGACCACAACGGGGTGTCTTGTTCTGGGGTCAGTGCCTTCCTGGCCCTCCGGCTCAGGTCGAGGAGTGTACTTTCTGCACAGCTCTGATGAACGTTCCAGAAGCGGAGTGAGGGAGCAGGAGGACACCCCAGGTTCCATCCAGCAATTCTCGGAGTCCTCATTTATCACTTTACCACCTTCTGGTAGCAGAAAGACAGGAAAAGTGCCTTGCCTGTTCAGAGGTTGGGAAGTGTCCTTTAATATTGATCACAAGAAACCAGAGTGTGTCCAACATGCCGGCCTGAGCTCTGTGCTGCTCAAGACTGGAAACCGGGGCTTGTGCGTCCAGTAGTTCTTGAGCTCTCACGGGGTGCCAGGTGCTACCCTAACTGTGTGTATGACTGTGTATTAACTCACTTCACTCATGCTAAGTCGATCGAAATGAAGTGACATGACAAGCAAACCAAGGCGGAGAGAGGCCACGGCTGCCCAGTTAGTAGGCTGCAGAGCTGGGATCCCAACTCACAGACCTAGATGTGCCCTTACCCCACACAGCCGGCAGAGCCATGGAGTCAAGTTCTGTTTATCCCAAAGTTGCTCCCCAGCCTAGCTGGGAAGATGAGATGTGAGGTAGTGAGCTCGCATGCTCTGCCTGAGAAGTGAAGGGTATCCAGAGGGAGAAACTGGCTTTCCATAGGAGAAACAGAGCTGGAAAAAGAGGGTAGCAAGCCCCCCCAAGGAGAGAGACTGCCTTTCCTGCAGGAAATGGTCCGGATGGCTCAGTAGGGCTGGTTGACGTCTGGATTCAGGTGGTGCTTGTATGCCGTGACTCCAGACCCTCAGTCCCTGTCTGCCCGTGAGGGGCTTTGTGGGTCGGAGTGTGCTTTGCAGGGATGAAAAAATAGAGGACGCGACATCACAGCATGGAGGGCGTAGTAGAGAAAGGGAGAAGCCGGTATTTGCTGCCTGTGAGTTGCAGAGTGAAGAATGAGCATTCAAGAGAGGCAACGTGGAGAAGCAGAAGCCCTTGGAGAATTGTCAAAGCATATTTTTGAAAAAGTTAAATACATAATTCTCATACAAAGAGACAGTGAGCATGTGTCAAAGACTTATTCAACTCATTAATGAGGGAACCGGCAGGATGACAAAGCTGGTTCCAGGAAGGATACAGGAAACAGACTTATCTTGGTAGTGAAAGAATGTTGGAGTGAGAGTCCTAAATTAGATACAAAACGGCTAACATCCTAACAGCTGAGGGCTATGAAACCATAACCTTTGGGATTATCTTTTATCCCTCCAGACAGAAACAATGGACACATTTCCAACAAGTTAACTCCTGACTTTACAAAGTCTGAGTCACTATCAGGAATAAATCATCAAAGCTACGTTCCCAGGAGAGCTTCATGTCCCTTCACTGGGTCTGTGAGAGGGGGACTCCAGTATGATGCTTAAAGGACGGGAGACATCCGTCTGCCTCATTTTGGAGACTTGGATAATTTTTTTTTTCCTAGCAGTCTTTGGAGACATCTGGACGGAGAGGTTCCTCTGAATTTCCTATAGTAAATTGGTTTGGGACCCTCGCTGTTACGTAAACATTGAAGAACACAGGCTCATCGCTGAAGGCAATGGACTGAAATCCACCCTCACCTTCTTCCTTCTCAGAGGCCCAGTACAGAAGCCCTTTCCTACAGGGAAAGGATTTTTTCTTTGAAAGGCTAAAATCCAGAAAGACAAGAAAAAGAAAATAGCCAGAATTTTGGAAGCTGGAAAGCAGAAGTATGGGGGGCAGAAAGTCACCCCAAGGCGGCTGCTGCCAGGACCCTGAGGGCGGGGCAGGGGGGGCCAAAAACAGGAGGGCAGGTCGAAGGTCAATGCTGAGGTCTCCTTCCCCTGGTCCAGGCAGCACAGCCAGAATACCCTGGCTCAGCCAACTTTGGCAGAAGAAAGAGGGTTTACCTTGGAGAGAGGGAAACTGAGGATCCGTGGAAGCAAGGGACTAAGGCATGTGTACCCCTTCCAGCTCCCTCCCCCTGCTCAGCTCCTTACCCACTCCTAGGCAGAACAGCTGGCAGCCAGTTCTGGACCCACATACAAGGAGACCAGAATGTTCTTCTCTAGGGAACCCTATCATCCTGAGGGAGGGCTCTAAAGACCCTGCCTCCAGAGACGCCCCCCGAAACAGCCTCATTACCCCACAATAAGGCCGTCAGCTCCAGGCTGAATTCAGGTGGTGCTTGTACACCATGACTGCAAACCCTTGGTCACTGTCTGTGCATGAGGGGCTTTGGGGGTCGGAGTGCTTTGCAGGGATGAAAAACAGAAGGCGACATCACAGCATGGAGAGTGCCCAGTCCCAGAGCGCCCAGAGTGTCCGGGCAGCTCTTCATGCTTCTTACCTGAAACCAGGTGGGCAAGACTCCCCAGGCAGACAGGCAGACGCCCCAGGAAAGGTCTGACTTGGTGAGTCCCAGACAATCTGAAGGAAAGCAACTGGGAGGTAACTGACTACGCAGAGAGGGAGGTGAAATTTCGGAGGCAGTCATGATTCCCAGAGTGAAAGTAGAATTTGCATTATTTATGTCATGTTCATGCCAAGGTGTTCAGCCTGA
The DNA here is from genome assembly GCA_004027715.1 of Plecturocebus donacophilus. NCBI lineage: Eukaryota > Metazoa > Chordata > Mammalia > Primates > Pitheciidae > Plecturocebus > Plecturocebus donacophilus. The sequence goes on along the minus strand of PVKP010005457.1, from coordinate 64,306 downwards.
GGGCATCAGCAGGTGAATCCATACGTGGGGCCAATTGCAAGAAACTGGCCTGGAGACTTCAAAGATGTCAATGAGAAGAAGAAAAAGGTTGGATCGACTCTAGAAGAAAGGAGATCATGGAGACAGGACCACCAAATGCAATGGTTGGATCCAGAACTGGAAAAAATAATGTGTTTATAAAAGATATTTTTGGAATAATTGGAGAAATCTTAATATGTGCTGTATGTGAGATAACGTTGAATCAAGAACAACTTCCTCGGCAGTCATAATAGCATGACTGTAGGGTACAAGCACAGCTTCTCGACCTGGGCACTGCTGACAGTTTAGGCTGGGTCCTTCTTCATGGTGGGGACCGTCCTGTACATTACAGGATATTTAGCAGCGCCTCTGGCCCCTACCTGCTAGATGCCAATAGCATACTCATCCCAAAGTCTTGAATCAAAATGTCTCTACACATTGTCAAATGCCTCCTTTGGGAGAAGGGGTTGCATATTTGTCCTTGGTTGACTCATTGGTACAGAGAAGAATATTCTTGTCCTAAGGAGCAAATGATACTGAAGGGTTTAGGGTTGAATTACACAATGTCAGCAATTTACTTTCAAAATGGTTTAGCAAAACAAATGTGTGATACAGAGAAAGTAACTATGGTAAATATTAATTGACGAACCTAGGCAAAGGTTATTCATTATATTCTTTAAACTCTTCTTTAGGATCGAGAAATCTCAAAATAAGTTGATGTTAAAAAATCGTATCCTTCCGGTAAGAGATAGCTTTTAAAAAATTGCAAAAGAGAACCCAGAGAATTGAAATACAGTTGAAGAACTCAAAAAGGATTGAGATAAAATCAAGAAAGTCTCCCAAAACATAGAGCAAAAAGGCAAAGATTTAGGAACAGGAGTTGCCTGAACCTGCCACACGTTAGCTGTGTGACTTTCAACCATACTGTTACCGCACCCATATACCTTGGCAAGAGAGGCCCCAGCTAAAATGCAGAGAACCCCAGAAAGCTATTTGCTTTTGTGTGTCTCTGTGTCTAGGTCCTAGAGATTGAAGCATGGTTTGGGGGACCGTTAGGAATGGTTTTGGCACTGCATGATTTTTGTGCTTGTTATTTAACTCGCCGTTCCTGAGGCATGGCCCCACTGTACCTATCTCCATCAGGTAGAGGAGATGGTATGGTTCCCACTCAATCGGGAAGACCAAGGCTCAGACCAGGGAGCGACTTATCCCTGGGTCCCCCAGGCAGTGAGGGACAAGGCCAGGGTCCAACCCAACATCGTCTTAAAGGACCCAACAGTCTGGTCAAGGGTATGTGAACAATCAGTCCCTTGGAAGTCACAAAGCTGATTGTAAATGGAAGCTTCTATGTGGATGCTCTTCCATGTCCATGTTACTCCCATAGCCAGGTGCCTGTCAGATGGGCCCTGAGCACCTCCTCCGCCCTTTGCAGAGGACTCAGGGATTCCAGAAAAGTCTCTTGCAACCAGGTCCGTTCCACCTTCCCTTCCTTAACTCTCAGCCCCACCAGCTCTTGATGCATTTTCTCATGATGCTTGGAGTCTGCATTTTATATTTGTGCCCTTAGTATGTGGAGCCTTAAAAAACAGACCGTTTCAGCATCCTATTACGCAACTATAAAGTTAGGGGACCTTTAAATGTTGGGTGCGATGTTTTGCAGTTTGCTCACTTGACCTACTTTTGTTAATAGATCTTTAATTCTCTTTACACATTTACTCCTATCTTTTGGTTTTATTAAATTTTGAAACGCACATGTGTTTTTGAGTCCTCTGGGTAACAAAATGTCAACAGATTAAAGAGGCCATTGTTTCTTTGCCTGGCGGCTGCAAAATCTTAGCAATAACCTACATCTGATTAGAAATGAGGCTATGTGCCCTCTGTCTTCACTCTTGAACTTCTGATAGCAAGACCAAGGAAACATGAGAAGTTAAACCAAAGGCTAGATTTCCCTCAAAAAGTTCCAACTTTTTACCAAGTTCTCTGGGGATTGAGTCTGCTAGGATGAAGTATGGTTTAACCCTTTACTCCCATGAGTAAGCTAAGGACCTCCTAGAATGAAGTTCATTGAGAGTTTTATTAAGAGACAGCTTGGAGGAAACCATTCATATCCACTAGGATGGCCTTGGCTTAAAAAACAGCAATGATGGCTGGGGGCAGTGGCTCATGCCTGTAATCCCAACACTTTGGGAGGCTAAGGTGGGTGGATCATGAGGTCAAGAGATCGAGACCATCCTGGCCAACATGGTGAAACCCCATCTTTACTACAAACACAAAATTAGCTGGGCTTGGTGGCACATGCCTGTAGTCCCAGCTACTCACAAGGCTGAGGCAGGAGAATCATTTGAACCCGGGAGGCAGAGGTTGCAGTGAGCTGAGATCGTACCACTGCACTCCAGCCTGGTGGCAGAACAAGACTGTCTCGCAAGTGTTGGGAAGGATGTGGAGAAGTTAATTAAGACCCTTGGACAGTGCTGGTGGGAATGTAAAAAGGGGCAGCTGCTGTGGGAAACAGTTTGGAGGTTCCTTAATAAGTTAAACATGGAATTACCATATGACCCAGCAATTCTGCTCCTAAGTATCGACCCCAAAGAATCGAAAACAGCTGCTCAAACAAAAACTTGTAAAGAAACGTTTATAGCAGGATTATTCCTAAAACCAAAAGGTAGAAAATGGCCAAATGTCTATCAGCTGATGAATGGGTAAATGAAATGAGCTATGTCCCTAGAATGGAACGTTTTTCAGCCTTAAAAGGAATAAAGTACTGCTACATGCCACAGCGTGGGTGAACTGAGAACACAGTATGCTAAGTGAATGGAGCCAGATGAAAAAGGCCACATACCGCGTGATTTAATTTCTGTGAAATGTGCGGAATAGGCAACTCCATGGTGACAGGAAGCAGACTGATGGTTGTCAAGGGCCGTGGGGGAAGGGTGTGGGGATATAACTGGGGGGTAGCTGGTTAATAGGAACAGAGTTTTATTTTGTGATGAGGAAGATATTTGCAACAGGATGGTTCTTTCCAAAGGTGGTGTGCGCTTAAAACAAATGGTGCTAATGGTTGCACAACATTGTGAATGTACGAAATGCTACTGAATTGACCACTATAAGATGACTAATTTCATGTCACATAAGTTTCACTCAATCACAGAGAGAAACCATCTGGAATCTCATAGCGCACTATTTCTCCTGTTCGCTGTGAGGCCAAAGAAGTGCGTTAGGGAGGATCTGCAAGTGGGCGTTCCAACGGGCCGTACGGTGCCAAATGGGCTCTGGAGCAAGGCAGACATGGCTTCACATCCTGGCAAGCTGTGTGACGCTGGGCAAGTTGCTTGGCCTCTCTGAGCCTCATTTTCCTCATCTGTAAAATGGAGCTGCTGATGGAACCTACTTCACAGGGTTGGTGAGGAGACAAAACTGTTAAGGTCAGCCATGAATGGCTTCAAGGTGGCAGCCTGGGTCAGCTCTAGTTGCCTCTTCTGCAAAAGGAAAAGTGGAGCCCCTGCTTGGCTCCCACTTGTCACACAGGTGCAGGAGCTAATGGGCAGGAATGTGCTCCAAGCCTATACCTGTTCCCAGGCCACGAGGTGGCTGGGGGCAGCGTGGAAGATGACTGGCCTTTCTTTCCTCTGTGATCTGTCCATGATATTTGCATAAGAAGTCTGGGCTGGGGCTGGCCAGGGCCCCTGAAGCCCTTCACCAGCTGACCGGCTGGCCCATACCTGTCCAGCCCCTGCTAAGAGGCGGCAAGTGTGCTCTGAGCCCAGCTGGGGCGGACAGGTTTTTCCATGCAGGGATTATCCTCCCAGCTCCAAGGTCAGCTGGTTAAACCTACTTTAGCTCACGTGCCTGGGGTTCTTAAGTTCCTGGGATCAAACTCCAAGGCAGTGACTTGTTCTCGGTCACCTCACTGGGATCAACTGGCAATGCCTGGAGACAGTTTTGATTGTCACAACCTGGGGCGAGGCACAGGGGTTGCCACTGGTATCTGGTGGGTAGAAGCTAAGGAGGCTTTTAAACATCCCACAATGCACAGGCCACACCCCTGAACTAAGAACTATCTGGCCCAAAACGTCAGCAGTGCTGAGGCTGGGAACCCTCGTCTGAGTGACCCTGTTGCCCTGGGAAGCTCCCCGTGAGGGGATCATTGCTGCCGGTGCCATGTGCAGCTCATCAGTCACCGCAGTAGCCTGGTGGGTGTCTCCCCACCTCATGGATGAGAAAGGTGAGACCCAGGAGGGATGAGTAACCTGTCCAGGGACCCCCAGCTACCACATGGCAGTGCTGGGATTCGAACTTGGATCAGCCTCGCTCCAGAGCGTGCTTCCTTAAGTGCCCCTCAGTAAAACAGGTAGATACATGTCAGGGCCACTTTATGAAGACCAAATGGTAGAAGATACGTTTTATTTAGATGAACCCACATTTACACAGTTCCAGTCTTGCCTGAGAGACACGTGGCGTGGTCCTTGCTCATAAAGTGCCTCGGGCATGAGGGAGCAGGCCTTGAGCAGGTAGATGAAATATACTACACCAAAGACTAAGAGCTGAAGGGAGAACTGTTTGCTCAGACTGAGGAGCTGACGCCTGAGTGAGTATTGAAGATGGGAAACATTACCCACGTAGGAGAGAGGTAGGAAGGGTTTTCTAAGAAGGTGGAACAGCAGGAACGGGAGAAAGGAGAAAGGCATGGTTCCAGGGCCAGGGAGGGCCCACTCAGAGGGACCTCATGTGCTGTGCAGAAGGGCTTGGGCTTCATCTTGAGGGTGAGATGGAGAGCGACGGGGTCAAGGTATGTTCTAGATTGGGCACGCTGGCTGCTGTGTGGAGGACGGACCTGAATGTGCCAGTGGGCCAGGCTGTCAGGAGGCCTTGGGCAAAAGTGAGGTGATGAGGACCCAATGGCTGAAGTAGCGGGATGGAGAACAGGATGGATCTGCGGAAGAGGCAGCAGGTGGAACAGGCAGAATTCAGTGACTGGTTTGCTGAATGAAGGTGAGGAAGAAGGGCTGGGGGTGACTCTGGCCACCAGCCTGGGGAAGCAGGTGTTGGTGCCTAATGGAAAGGGGGGACGCAGAAGGTCTGGGGGTGGGAGGAGAGATGTGGCACGGAGTTTGAGCTGCCTGTGGGATGAGCAGGAGGGTGTGTCTAGCCTGGGGTTGGTTCTGACCTCAGGAGCGGGTCTGCTTGCAGCCGGCTGCTTTCTCTCGTCATGGAAGTCATCCATGTTGCGGGTGGCAACTGTTCACTCTTTTCCATCGCCCTGTAGAATTCCATGGTGCAAATACAGACATGATTGGTTTGTCTGCTCGTCTGTTGATGAACATTGAAGTTGTTTGCAGCCATTATGAGTAACGCTGCTTTGGGCATCCTCGTCCATGCCTTCTGAGGGCCATGTGCATTAATTTTTGTTGGGTTCATAAGAATAGAATTGCTGGGCCATGGACACATGCCTGCCATATTTCATAGACAGGGCCAAATGGTTTTCCAAAGGGGGCCACTCTACACTCCCACCGGAATGTACGGGGTTCTCATCATTGCCTCATCACCAATGTTTCTGCTGTGTTGTCTCGTGTGGTTTTAATATTTCCTTGGAGAACAGTGGTTCTGAGTGTCTGTGTGTCTGTTTTTGGGCTGTGTAGATATCTTCCTCGCCCCTGTAATGTGTCCGAGTCTTTGTCCAGCTTTCTGTTAGATTGTCTTTTTCTGACTGACTTGTATCCAGGTCCTTTGTCAGATGTGTGTACTGCGAGGCCTCCTTATCCACTGGGCATTTCATTTCCACTTTCTTACTGATAGCTTTTGAGTGAAAGTTTGCAATCAGTATATTAAAGTTCATGATAATAGCAATGGAGCCATTGTTTTTATTAGAAGTGAAACCACGTGAGCCAGGCACAGTGGCACGCGGCTGTAGTCCTAGCTACTCGGGAGACTGACGCAGGAGGATCACTTGAGGCCAGGAGTGTGAGGCCAGCTTGGGCAACATAGTGAGACCCTGACTCAGTAAAAATAAAAATAATTAGCTGGGCGTGGTGGTGCAGACCTGTAGTCTCAGCTACCTGGGAGGCTGAGGTAGGAGGATCACTTGAACCCAGGAGTTCAAGGCTGCAGTGAGCTGTGGTAGGATCACTGCACTCCAGCCGGGACAACAGAGGGAGACCCTGTCTCTGAAATAAATAGCTAGCTAGCTAGATAGCAAAGTGGTATCTTAGAATGAGAGAGGGTTATTTTCGAATGCGAGAGAGGTATCTTGGAAGCCCAGTGCTGTGGCTACTGTGCTTTTTAAGGGAATGGAGAAAATCCCTCTGGTTTAGTGAGAGGTGGGGATGAGCTGGGAAAGGAGTCTCGGATCTTCTGTTGATTGGGTAGGTGCCCAGTTCTCTGTCTGTGAAAGGGAGGTGCTTTCTGCCCAGATTCTCAGAGCATCCACAGGATCCCCTGAGTTCACCAAGGTGAGAAGGCTCTGAAGAGGGATGTTGGCATCCTCAGTGGTTCTGCTCAGAACTCAAAGACCCCAACCCCTGCTCTTCCCTGGTTGCAGGGGCAGGTCAGACAGGCCTGGCAGGGGCTGCTGGAATCACCTAGGAAGGAAAGGACCCGGCTTCGGCCTGAGTTGGGTGGGGAGAACCATGGGCACCAGGGGCATGGCAGGAAGCGCCCCTGCCCCTCCTCTTCTCTGGCACCTCCCACTTCCGACCCCTCCCCATTCAAGGCCAGGTGAACTCTTGCCTGAAGGCCGTGGGAGCCCCAGAGAGAGGCAACTTCCAGGACACGGACTGGCCCAGATTCCATTTGTGCCATCTTGGGTGGTGCCCAGTCTGATGGAGCTCGGAGCTCGTTCCCACGAGGGCCAGCAGTTATGCTCGAAACTCACACGCCTCCTGCTCACCCCCCTCTCCCACCGCCTCCCCATCCCACACTGACTTTCTGTCCTGCTGGCATATCCATACTTCCTGCCTTGGGGCCTTTGCCCAGACCACGCCCCGGGCTGGAGCATCTTCCCCAGACTTCGGTCGTCCAGGCCTCCCTCCTGCCTTTCCACCCTCACCTGCTGTGTTGTCTTCGAAGTGCTCAATACTCCCTGACATTGGGTCACATGGTGCCATGAAGGTACTGGGGTAGCGTCCCCCTCCCTCCCACCAGCACAGCCAATCCCCCGGCGCAGGACTTCATTCATTCACTGCCTGCATGCCTGTGCCTGCCGCACCTGGCATGTGGGAGGGCCACAGACACTAAAGTTTCTCTGTATCGGAAGGCAGAACAGGCTGGCAGTGACGGAGAGCGATCCAAGGGCTGGAGGTAGAGCACCCAGGTTTCCTCGGAGCCTTCTGCCCTCATTAAAAAGAGAACCATGAGGGGAATGTTAAGCTCTAAGGAGCAGGCTGAGTTTCCTAGGAGGTGGCCAGCCTTCCCTACTGATCTCTTATAATCTTTGGGGTTTGGTTGGTTAGGAAGGAGGGGTTGGCACGTGGCTGCATTCCTGTCTTCAGGCAGAAACCTGCTTGGAGAAGGCCACTTTTTGCCCCCTTGGAGCTATACTGGGCTCAGAAGTGCAAGATGGCTGATCATCTAGGGAGCATCTGTGATTCTGTTTCAGTGCCTCAGCCCACACTAAATGGGACATCTCTGAACGGCCAGAGCAAGAGGTGATGCTTTCCCGAAAACCTGGACCTTCCCTTCCCGGCAACAACTGTGGCATGGCTGCCTTAATGGCATCCTGCTTTTGAGGCAGGTGTAATGTGTCAGCTCCAGGAAGAAGCCTGCAGCTCCCGTGCAGGGTCACACAGTGCTGGGCCAGCCAGCACCAGGAATCTCCGAGTGCAAGCAAGGGCTGTTCCCTCTGCTCCCCATGGCACGAAGGGGCCAGGCTGGGTGGGGAGGCGCGGGGGACAGGGCAGAGGCTCTGGAGGTACAAGGGGCTCGGGCTGGACTCAAGGCGCTGCTGCTCATGAGCTGAGTGACCGTGGACCTGGAAGGTGACTGCTGTGAGCCCCAGTGACATCTTGTATAGAAGGGAAGTACTCTTCCTTTTGGCTTGCTATGAGGATTCAGGAGTGAACAGCCCCTGGGAGGGTATGCACGCAGTGACGGGGGGATAGCAGAGATGGCCACAGGGCCACACAACACTGATCTAGAACCAGAAATACCATTTGACCTAGCAATCCCATTACTGGGTATGTACCCAAAGGATTAGAAATCATTCTACTATAAAGACACATGTGCACATATGTTTATTGCAGCACTATTTACAATAGCAAGGACTTGGAACCAACACAAATGCCCATCAATGATAGGCTGGATAAAGAAAATATGGGACATATATACCATGGAATACTATGCAGTCATAATAAAGAACGAGTTCATGTCCTTTGCAGGGACATGGATGAAGCTGGAGACCATCATTCTCAGCAAACTGACACAGGAACAGAAAACCAAACACCGCATGTTCTCACTCATAAGTGGGAGTTGAACAATGTGAACACATGGACGGGAACATCACACACCTGTTGGGAGGTGAGAGGAAAGGGGAGGGGAGAGCATTAGGAGAAATACCTAATGTATGCAGGGCTTAAATCCTAGATATGTGTCGATAGGTGCAGCAAACCATCACGACACGTGTATACCTATGTAACAAACCTGCACGTTCAGCACATGTATCCCAGAGCTTAAAGTAAAATCTTTAAAAAATTACGAAAAAAAGAATTTTCAATTGCCTTTGCGCACTATTTTTAAGTTCTTCAATTATTTAGCGATACTTTGCTTTGTTTGTACCCTTTTAGGCTGGTTATTCCTGGCCATGCCTTCACCTGAGAGCTTTAAAATAATGCGGTAAAAGCTGTCTGGTCCCCCTCCTCTGCCATTATTGGTAGTCACTTGACACCCACACTTGGGGTGCGGCCTACACACCAGGATTGTTTCAAGCCCCCCATGAAATCGTAAGGTGGAGAGCCCTTACGATTAAGACTGTTCAGGCAGTCACCTATGTTCTTTAATTCGTCACCTTTCAGAAATCTGTAGGAAACCCAAGATGGGTTATTTTTTAAATGGATGTAAGTTCTTAAAATAGATTTTGCCTTATCGTAGCAATTCAAACCTACCGTCTTTCCTGTTATTTAAAGTGTTGGTCAACTCCCTAGTGACAGTCTACATTCCTGTATATATATCTATACACATACATACACACATACACGTATAAATATAAGTGTATGTATATATGTATACATAGGTATACATGCAGCTGGGTTAAAGTATTGTTGGCCTTTGGGATAAAGTAATGTTGGAAACTATCATTATCATTTGATAATTATCAAACATGTATATGTTTCTCTGGCTCTGAAGTCAGAACAGCCTTGCTCTACAACTTCCATCTCTGCCTCAGGCAAATCAGTTAACCTCTGTGAGCCTCAGTTTCCCTGTCTGTTCCATGGGGATAATGGTAGTCTCTGTCTCATGGTTACTGTGAGGATTAAAAGTATTTAGTATGCGTAGGGCACTTCGAACAGCACCTCACAGATAGTGCTCAGTTTGTGTCAGCTGATCTTTTTTTGAGATGGCGTCTCACTCTGTCCCCCAGGCTGGAGTGCAGTGGTGCAATCTCGGCTCACTGAAACCTCTGCCTCCTGGGTTCAAGCAATTCTCTGCCTCAGCCTCCTGAGTAGCTGGGATTACAAGTGCCCACCACCACACCCAACTAATTTTTGTATTTTTAGTAGAGATGGAGTTTCACCATCTTGGCCAGGTTGGTCTTGAACTCCTGACCTTGTAATCCACCGGTCTCAGCTTTCCAAAGTGCTGAGATTATAGGCATGAGCCACTGCATCTGGCCAGCTGATCTTTTTAATACTAACAAAGTACCAGGTTAGGTTCTTTCAGTTACTATATCTTCCTGAATCACTGAATGCCCCCACCCTATGAGTTTGGTAGAAGAGGAAACTAAGGGAAGAAGGGTCACTTGTCATCAGAGCAGGAACTGGAACCTAGGTCCAGGGTGCCCTTCCACAGGTCATGCCTTGGCCACCTACCCCTACTTAGAAACAGAGGAATTGATCAGCCCTGGAAATCCATCCTAGAGAAATTCTTAGAGAAAACTACCAGGAAAAGTGGATCAGGACTGTTTCTTGATGCGGAGGCTCTGCCAGGTCCTGCCCTGGTCACCCTGCCCTTGAGTGACGGCCACAGGAATGCAGGTCTTCTAGGTCATGGAGTTTCTTATTGTGGTGTAAAAAGCACTGGATTTAGAGTCAGAAAACCTGCCCCACGGCACCTGCCTCTTCCCTCGCCAGCAGTGAGGCTATTGGCTAGCTAGTATCTCTCAGCTTCAGTTCCTGATGTCCCTGCCTTGGGCCTGGCTCCCACCGGCCACGTGTGGACCCCTGAGTAGTCGGCTGGCTGCCTGCCTGCCTGCCTGCCTGACTCTGCCTCCTGTCATTTATCTGGCTTCATAGTCATCTTCATAACAGCAGATGCATTCTTGTTACAGTCACCTCTAAAGATCCTGGGGTTCTGATCTAAAGACCCCGGGGTCCTTATTAAGCATCAGGAGTAGACTTGATGTTTATTAACGTCTAGTGGCAGCTGGAAGTGAGCCACGGGCCCCCCCCCCACTCTGCTGTCTTCCTCTTTCTGTGTCCTCCCCTCCTGCACACCCCTCTGCGTGGGCCCTGCAGGGAACCGGGAGGCCTGAGGTTCAAATGTGGAACTGATAGGCTACACAAGCGCCACAGATGGAAGACAAAACACTGGAATGTCACAGAGGCTTTGCAGGTGCTGCCCCGCTGCCCGGCGGGCCCTTCCTTCTCTCTGCCTCAAGCTGCACACCTGCCTAGCCTGTGAGGTGCAATTGAACCTCTCCTCCTCTGGAATATTACCTGTCTGCATGCCAGGCAGCACTGTTTCCACGGCACTTAAATCTCCCCTGGCTGCGGCTCAAGCTGGTACCAACGTGCTTGCTTCCCACGCGGCCTCTCCTGCTAGACCAGGAGCTTGCTGAGGACAGAGAGAAACTGTATCAACTCTCCGAGTGGCCCACCCTACCCCAGCAAGGTGACCAGCACAGAATGGGCTTGACTGCGTGTGAACGTTCATCCCGAAGAGGAGATGCTTTCCAGACATCTACATGCCCTTGTCAGCTGCCTCCTCTGTGCCCCTGTACACACCCTGGGGTCTCTAGCTACAGGTGCACCTTCTTATCCCCCACAGGACCCAGCATTTCCTTGGCAAGATCTTTAGTGGGTCCCGAGTCGTGGCCGGCTGGACCCCACTCACTGCGGTAGGAGAGCATGCTTTCAGCAGAGCAGAGCAGCTCTGAAATGTAAGCCAGAATTAGTCTGGAGCAAACCACTTAATGACTCCAGCTTGACTCAAATGAGATATGAACCGAGTAAACACTGAGCGAAATGAATTTTTGATTACCGCTTGGGCATTGTGAATATTTCTGTCTGCCTTGCCTAGTGGTATTTTTCCCCCCAACTCAAGCATGAAATACACTCCACAGCTCCTCAGAAGAGCCCAGTGACCAGGGCCTTTGGGGTAAAGTAATGTTGGAAATTATCAGCATAAGAAAAGAAAATGACAGGCCTCCTCGGGCAGAGGTTTTAGCCTCTCTTCTGTAATTAAAATTTATTTTAAATTTCAGGGCCGCATTGATCAAGACTGAAGGGGAGGGGTGTTGTGCAGTACCGCATAAATCGTATTTGAGAGCTGATGTTTCTTCAAGGAGGTCTAAGGAAGGGGGAGGTTTAAGGTCTGTTCTGATTTCTAGAGACATTTTCAGTGTGTGCATGGGGGCCTGCTCTGGGCCTGTGCTTGATTGAGATGGGGGCGGGGCAAGGTGGGGATTTGAAGTTGAATCGGCTGAGAAGCCTGCCCTTAAGCAGGTGGCTATACATTCAGTGTAAGGACATGCAGGGGCTCTAGGAAAAGGCAGCAAGTTCAGGGCCCCAGCAGATCAATCCTGGCTGGCTTCATGGAGGTGGCATTTTAGGCAGGCGTTGGAAGATCCTGAGGCTTTAAACATGCATTACAGTGAAGCTGTCAGAAGGCTGTTTGTAAGGGTTACTAAGTGACCCCATGGGCAGGATGCAAAGAAAGGAAGGATCTGGCTTCTCTCTACCTCCCTCCTCCTCTTGCCCCGATTTAAAGCCTGGCTCAGGCTGGCCACTGCTAGGAGGAGAATAAGGTTTAAGAAATGGAGCTCTGTGGAACATTCTACCTGAGTCTGAATTCTGGCTCTTGCCCACACTAGCTGTGTGATTTCAGATGAGTGACTTAGCCGCTCTGAGCCCCCATTCCCCTATCTGTAATGAAGTGAGATGAGGTTACCTAAGAGATAAGGGAGTTCTGAGCAATAAATCAAGCACAATGTGAGACCTGGAACCATGCCTACAAACAGCAAGCGCTTAATAAGCGTCTGTTGCTGCTACAGTTGCCACAGTTACCAGCTGATTGATCTTGCCCAGTTTGGGTCTTGCCTTAACTCTTAGCATCTCTGCTAAGACACGGTTCCTACCCGGGCCTTCTGTATATTATCTTTTTAAAAAAATCATGCCATATTATTATTATTTTTTAGACAGAGTCTCACTCTGTTGCCCAGGCTGGAGTGCAGTGGCACAATCTCAGCCCGCTGCAACCTCTGTCTCCTGGGTTCAAGAGATTCTCCTGCCTCAGCCTCCCAGGTAGCTGAGATTTCAGGCATGCACCACCATGCCTGGCTAATTTTGGTATTTTTAGAAGAGACGCAGTTTCACCATGTTGGCCTGGCTGGACCATGTTATTTTCAATTACATACAAAGATCTAACAAGTCACCCAGAGACCATTTCACCCGTTATTACTTATACCCAGGAGAGGGGCTGCCACGTAGTTCCCATTGCTGAAGAGGAGAGGCAGGCTCAGCAGGAGGTGACACAGCTGCAGTGCCCTGTTTAGATGCACGCTGGGGCTTCGGAGCACTGGCTGTGTCCCCCAGCTGCCTGGGAAGAGTGATGAGCCCTTGTCCCATGAGGCTGAGCTGGGTGTTGCAAGGACAGTGTCAGCTCATTCCACGATCCCACGATCCTTCCTCCCAGCCACCCATCCCGGACCTTAATGCTCTTCTTGAATTTGATGTCCCACCTCCTGGGATGCGAGGAGAGAGGTAAGGTGAGCAGCAGGTGGCACCGTGGCTGCCTCTGTGCCAGGCCAGGCCAGCAGTTATGGAGCAGTAAGGGCGTCTGGTTGGATGGCTTGATTGCAGGTTCTGGGGTCCTCAAGGCAGCTTACCCCTGCAGGGTGCTGGGTCCTGTGCCTTTTTGGAGGGCCATCCAAAGCAGCTGTGAGATCCCTCAGAGGCACGATTTTCAGACTCCAAGACCCTGTTTTTAGCAGTTTATTGGGTATATTTCCCTTCACAGTTTAGTTTTTTCCCTTTTGATAGGTGGATCTAGCTTGGTGGGAGAGAATGCTTTGGGAGGGGAGTCTGTGGCATAGAATGTTGTGACAGGCACAGAAGTGGTGTTGGTAAGAGGGGAGCCTGGGCTTGTAACTCCTGTAACCCCGAGCAAGTCACCATACTTTCTGTGCCTCAGTTTTCTCAGCTGTAAAATGGAATCATAACAGACCTACCTTCTGAGGTCAGTGTGCAGATCGGTTGATTAGAATGCACATAAAGTGTTTACAGGCCTGCATTCTCCAGTTTCCCTGGAGTGCCTATGATCCGCAGGGTGCCGGGGACCCGCCAGGAGCAAGAAAGACCCTGCCCCATGGAGTCGCCCTTCTTTTGGGTGATGGGGTGTTATCACAGCGCCTGACACACGATCAGTTCTCAATTGATAAATTGTACTGCTATTAACCAGAATTATTTAAAGCCAACCTCCTTCTCTCCTCTCACCCTAAAAGGCAGTTAAACTGGCAAAAATCGGAGAAGCATGTAGTTCACGATGTGAGCCCATTCTGCTAAAGGGGTTTGTTTGACGTTTCTGCTAATCCGTGTTTAATGTGTAAGCAGATTATCTGAGCAGAACTAGGATTTTGTGCAGGATGATTTGCCTGGCTGTGGCCTGGGCTGCTGGCCTGTGATGCTAACCTTGAGGCGGGGTTCGTTCTTTGTGGCGAAATTCCAGGTGGTGAGATTTCAGGTCAGGGGAGAAGGCTCCGATAGCTGCGGAAATGTGTTCTCAGGCCAGCGCGTGCGCAAATGTGCTTCGACCTTGACCTTCCAGAGGCCCCTTACTCTCTCACCCTTGCAGTTTTGCACCCGGGCTTCCATGAGAATCTGCCTTTGTTCTGCAGACCCACCTCCACCAACCCTCCACTCCCCTAAAAGAAGGAAACAGCGCAGTAGGGGTGGGGCAGTGGTGCCAAGGAAGCAACTGGGCAGCGGGCACTGTGAGGGAGCCTGACCCTGGAGAGGAGAGATCTTTTTCCTTTTCTTTTCTTTCTTTTCCTTCCTGTCTTGCTCTGCACCCAGGCTGGAGTGCAATGGCGTGATCTTGGCTCATGGCAACCTTTGTCTCCCAGGCTCAAGCGATTCTCCTGCCTCAGCCTCCTGAGTAGCTGGGATTACGGGCACCCACCACCACACCCAGCTAATTTTTGTATTTTTAGTAGAGACAGTGTTTTGCCATGTAGGCTAGGCTGGTCTCGAACTCCTGGCCTCATGTGATCCACCCCGCCTTGGCTTCCCAAAGTGCTGAGATTACAGTTGTGAGCCACCACGCCTGGCCGGGAGTATTTTTATCACTGATGTTTAAAATTGCTGGCCAATGGTGACCCTAAGTCATTTACTTTTATTGTGGTAAAATATATATAACATAACACGTATCGTTTTGGTCATCATAAGCGTGCAGTTGAGTAGCATTAAGTACGTTCACATTGTTGTGCGATCATCACCACCTTGAGTCTCTAGAACTTTCTCACCATCCCAAACTGAACCTCTGCACCCATGAACAATAACTCCACATCTCTCCTCAATCCAGCCCCTGGCAATTCGCAGCCTACTTTCTGCCTCTATGAATTTGACAGCGCCAGGTGTCTCATAAAAGTGGACTCAAACAATGTTTGTTCTTTTGTCACTGGTGTATTTCACTTAGCATGAGTCTCCCACGTCGTAGCTCGTGTTTTAATTCCCTTCCTCGTTAAGGCGGAAGAATTTCACTGCATGTGTGCACCACATTCTGTGTATCCGTTCATCCGTCCATGGACATTCATGCGCTGTCCACCTTTTGGCAGTTGTGAATAAGGGCTGTGAACGTGAGTATGCAAATGTCTGCTCAGGTCACTGCTTGTGGGTGTGTGGGACATATACCCAGAAATAAAACTGCTGGATCACACGCTAATTCTGTGTTTAAGTTTTTGTGGAACCTCCATGCTGTTTGAAACTGTTTAAACACAGCATACCCCTTTACTGGCTGAAGCTGGGGTGGACACTCCAGCATCCCCTTGGCGTCTGCCTTGTACTGTTTTCCTCTCCTGGGACCTGTTAAAGCCTGAGAGAGACCACGGAAGGATGTGTGTGTGAGATTTAAGGTGTGACGTATAAAGGAGATGCCTGAGGAGTGTCCCTTGGCACCTGGAGACAGATTCCCAGTGGTGGGACTCAGGGTGGGTCTTCCCCAGGACCCGGGAGTGAGGTCTGTGGTTCTGAGGCTGCTGGTGCTCAGGCTGGGTTCCTCACCACGTCCTCTGTGGTTCTCCAGAGCTCCCGGTGGCTGCCTCCCGGTCTTCTTTTTGGCTAATGAAGACCCACAGGCATTGATGGCCTCCTCGGCTCTGGACTGAGCTGCCCACGGCCTGGCTTGCCACGTGCTCCTGGCTCTCAGGAAGCTTACTGTCTCTGTGGGGTGAACTCTGCAGCTGTGCACTTGTGTGGTTGTGGGCAGGAGGCACAGCCTTCCTGGCCACCCCTGAGCCCGGCTCCCCAGTCCAGGTCATCCCTGCAAGTCCCTAAGCCTGTGTCCCCGCCAGAGCCCAGCTGTCCCTGCTGCTGCTCTCTCCTGGGGTCTCTCAGCCAGGGCTGATGCTTTCCTCTCTCCCTTGCAAAGGGAGAACATTTCTCTCCGTCACAATGAGGCATGTCCATGCCATCTCGCCTGCATCGAGCCTCCCCTCAAGCAGAGGGCGCAGCTACTCCCTAACAGGACCCGAATTCCCTGCCTCCTGGTTGGTTTCGTCAGCCTGTCAGTCCTCGTTACACTTAAGATATTTTTAAACACTCTGAACACTTTTGCCACAATTGTAACCACTCCCCTAATTAAAACATGGCTCTCCTTCCAGTTCATATTTCCCAGAGTTAAGATCTGGCAATATATTTTATTAAAATGCTTTCTGAAACTTTATTCCTTCAAAGCCCTAAATTTGAAATGAGAGCAGTCACAAGAATGGGAAAACATCCTCTGTGACTGTCCTCTGTCCCCTGCCCTAGACTGGGCTGGGGGCTCCTCCACTGGCCCTGTAAGCCATCTGGGGCCTTTCTGTGTCATTGCACTTACTCGTTACCAAACAGGCCGGCCAGCAGCTCTTTACCAAAGTGGCACGGGCACCAGGCCTACCAGGGCACATTATGATTCCTACTTTAGGAATTTTGAGTTGAATGTGACCAGGAAGGTGGTGTCGTATTGAACAGGATGATGCCAGCTGGTGCAGGAGCCCTAAGGTTCAGGATCTTAGCACAGTAAAGGTTTACGCCTCATTTATGCAACACTCCAGCGTGTGTTTCTGGTTGGCAGAGCGTCTTCCATGTGGTCATTCAGGGATCCAGGCTCCTTCTATCTTGCAGCTTGCTTCCTCTAAGGTCCTGGGTCTTGGATGTGCGTCCAGTGGATGGAGATAAAGAGCTGGAATAAATGCACTGGCTGCTGGGCTCCCTGGGTCTGCAAGAGCACATGTCACTTCCACCGTTGAGAGCTGGTCATGGGCCCCACCTACATGCAAGGGAGCCTGGGAAATGCCCCTGGCTGGACAGTAATTCCTCAGGCACCACTTTCCATGGGAAGACAGAGCCACAGATCTTGGAGGCAGCTAGCCACATCTGCCATCTATGGGCATGGAGTACAGGGAAGATATGAGTGGAAGAGATGCTGTCCATTTCATTGAGCTCTGACCTCCCGCTCAGTCTTTCCTTGGGTTGGATCTCCAGGTTTTGTGTGTCCCAGCCCAACCCTTGTGCCAACCCCAGGTGCCAGGGTCTCTAGAGTGGGATGTTACCACCTTAAACACTGTGTTTCCCTAGAGTCTGTCCCAACACCCACCATGCATTGCTACTGGGAGGTAAGCTCCATGCAAACAACCTGTCTCACTTGCCACAGTCCACACTCCCTTCCCCTATGTGTCTAAAATAGTGTTTGCTATAGGGCAGGTGCAGTTGATTGCAGTGGCCATGCTTGGCAATCACAGTATGACCCATCCCATGTGCTCTTCTGCAGTGTGACCTTGCCACTCCTCCGTCGAGTCCCTGCCTGGGCTGGTCTTAGTGACTTTCTTGGTTAGTAGAATGTGGCAGAAGAGACATTCTGGATTTTTGAGAATAGATCATGAGAAGCCTTGCCACTTTCATCTGTGTTTTGTGGGACTCTCCATGCTCTGAGCAGCCCAGGTAATCTGGAGGTATCCTGGTCTGCAGCCCTAGCTGGGTTCCCAGCCCACCGCCAGCACCAGCTGCCAGCCATGTGAGTGCGCAATGGTGGGTGTTGGGATGATGGCGACCTCAGCCAGTGCCTGACTGCAGCTTCACGAGAGACTCCAAGTGAGAACCATGCTTCCTGACCCCAGGTCCACGTTCTCCCTCCTCCCCCTAGCTTCCCTTGGAGCCCCCAGCCCAGGCAGCACCGTCACCACCAGCCCTGGCTGCTTCAGGAGACTCCAGGAGGCACCTTTCTCAAACAACTCCTTCCTCCTTCCTGGGGCCCTATTGATGTTACTGACCCATCTCTTTATCATAAATTCATCATAGACTATAGGTTTCTAGGCTTAAGGCAGGACTCTGGATTTAAAGGTTAGTGTGAAGGAAACAAGTATGTCCTGAGCTGAAAAACATATTAGATGGTTATCTTCTCATTTATCATTTTAGAATCATTGAAAGAAAAGACAACAGCAAAAAATGAGTTTCTTTTTCTCCTGAGTCCCAGGATTTTGTCAGCCTTACTGGATTTCAGCCTGGTGGGAGCCTCAGGGTATTTATCTGGTGACCCTTCTGTCTGTCACTTGCTTCGTGGAGGTCTAGGCTCTAATCACTCTGTTGTATTCTGGGCTGTTCTTGAGGTATGTACTGGGGTGACAGCTTCTCATCTCTGGATCGTGGGGGCCAGAATCAGCCTTGTTTCCGATGAGGGCTGTAGCGACCTCATGGTTGCTGTGTGTATGTTCAGAAATGCTCTGCAAAGAGGGTCTTGGAGTGTGGGGGAAGGGGGCATCCAGATGCCTTGCTGTGGTCTCAATGTTAGTGTCCCTCCAAATCCACATGCTGAATCTTCGTCCCCAGTGCGACAGTGTTGGAAGTGGGGCCTTTGGGGAAGTGAGGGATTAGTGCCCTTGTAAAAGAAGCCCGGAGGAAGCCTGTTTGTCTCTTCTGCTGTGTGAGCTCACGTAGGAGGCATCATCTATGAGAAACACACTCTCACCAGGCACTGAATCTGCTGGGGCTTCGATCTTAGACTTCTCCACCTCTGGAACTGTGAACAGTAAATTTCTGTTTGCAAATCATCCAGCCTATGGTATTTTGTTAAAGCAGCCTGCACAGACCAGACACGTGTCAGTGAGGAATCACAAAATGGTTAGGTCAGGTTGACTTTCCTTTTCTGTCATTTGTAGAATCCAAGCTATCAGTGAGAAGCTCCTCTTCTGGAGGTTTCTAAGGTTCAGTTGCTGCCTGGAGGTCCTGGGAATTCCCTTCCTTGTCCCTAGCATGGTGACCAGCTGTCTCCTGAAGCATGAATGGTGCCGGGGAGCTGGCCCTCAGTGCATGGCGGCCACCTGAACAGACATGGTCACACATCTAGAGAAAAGGCCATGGTTTCCAAGAAGACACATTCTTTTTTTTTTTTTTTTGAGATGGAGTCTCGCTCTGTTGCCAGGATGGAGTACCGTGGCGATCACAGCTTACTGTAGCCTCAATCTCCCAGGCTCAAGGGATCCTCCCACCTCTGCCTTCTGAGTAACTGGCACATGCAGCTAATTAAAAAGAATTTTTTTAGGCTGGGTGTGGTGGCTCATGCCTGTAATCCCAGCACTTTAGGAAGCTAAGTGGGGCAGATCACTTGAGGTCAGGGGTTTGAGACCAGCCTGGCCAATATGGTGAAACCCCATCTCTACTAAAAATACAAAAATTAGCCAGGCATGGTGGTGGGTGCCTGTAATCCCAGCTACTCAGGAGGCTGAGGCAGGAGAATCACTTGAACCGGGGAGGTGGAGATTGCAATGAGCTGACATTGTACCACTGCACTCCAGCCTGGGTGACAGAGCAAGACTTGGTCTCAAAAAAAAAAAAATTATAGAATGAGGTTTTGCTATGTTGCCCAAGCTGGTCTTGAACTCCTGGGCTCAAGTGATCCTTCCACCTCTGCCTCCCAAGATGCTGGGATTACAAGTGTGACCCACCATTCCAAATGACACACTGTTAATAGGAACAGTGTTGTGACCTCTGATTTTTCCCTCATCTTTTATAATGTTTTTAAAATGCAGAAGAAATACAGGCCAGGCATGATGGCTCATGCCTGTAATCCCAGTGCTTTGGTAGGCTGAGACAGGAGGATTATGTGAGGCCAAGAGTTGAAGACCAGCCTGGGCAACATAGCAAGACCCCATCTCTACAAAAAAAATAAAAGATAAAAAGAAAAAATGAGCTGGGTGTGTTAGTATTCACCTGTACTCCTAGCCACCTGGGAGTATTCCAGTCTGCAATAAACTGTGGTTATAGCCTGGACAACAGAGTGAGATCCCCACTCAAAACATATATATAGATTTCTGCCTGCTGTTAAATGGCAATCCAAATGGGAAATTCCTGAAATTGTCATATTACTGTTTTTACTGTAATACTTAATTTTACATAAAATTTTGTTCAAAATAACCATAAAGGAATCTAGGACTAGGCAGTATTATTTCAGCAGAAGCTCAGGTTATTCTCCAAATAACTTTGGAAACTACTCTGAAATGACTTTTGAAACTACATCGTATGGGGTATTAGCAGTACCATTTATGCTTTCTCTGTCAATGTTATTTATTTATTTATTTTTGAGATGGAGTTTTGCTCTTGTTGCCCAGGCTGGAGTGCAGTGGCACCATCTCGGCTCACTGCAACCTCCACCTCCTGGGTTCAAGCGATTCTCCTGCCTCAGCCTCCTGAGTAGTGAGGATTATGAGGTTTCACCATGTTGGTCAGGCTGGTCTTGAACTCCTAACCTCAGGTGATCCACCCACCTCAGCCTCCCAAAGTGCTGGTATTACAGGTGTGAGCCACCGCTCAGCTGAACATTAAATTTTTAATGGTGGGTAGAGTAGGAGAGAGAGTAAATGACATTTAATCAACCCTAGATTTTCTGCTTGCGGGCACATTTCCTACCTTCCTCCAACCAAAGAAGGATGCCAGTTAAGGATGCTGTGAGACCCCAGCTGCTGGGTAACTCACCAGCCAGAGTGGAATGTGGCTGGACAGCGTGAGTGTCATGGGAGCAGGAAGACAAGGGGATTCAGGAGACAGGGAAGGGTCGGAGTGGCCTCTAGATGGATAAGGGAGCCCATGGCTCAGAACATGACCCCAGAGAGGTTTGTAAATATCATCTTATTTTCTTTAGAAGTGGTAAAACAGCTTGGGCCCATCTTTTTGCCTGACTTTTACATCCAGCCTTTCTGCCTGACCTGCAGTAAGGGCTCAGGTGCCTTAGGTTACGAGTTAATCAGGGATGCACCTACACTTGGTGTGTGGAAGACAACCTCAGCCCTGTTGCCTGGAGCACTGTGGTGTTACAGAAAGCCCCACAAGCAGCCATTCTCAGAGGACTCTCTGGGGCTTAATCAAAAGCCCCTTAAAGAGCCCACTTACAGACCAAGGATGATTCAAAACAAAACAAAACACACACACACAAAAGAGTCCCCCCACCCCTCTAATTTTATGGGCAAATGATGTACCCTGAGGCTAGCTCCAAAACCTTCATTTGCAAAAACAATCAAGAGTTCCTAAAGACTAAGCAATAAGAGTTGCTTTCCTAATACTTTTTATTTGTAAACTAAAATTAGGGAGTTTCTAGGGTGTGAGGGCCCTAATCCAGGATTCCATAAGAAGCCAGGCTTGCCCTCAGTCATGGGCAATATTGCCCAGTTCCAACCACACACGTGTCCTTACAGAGAGCTGGAATTAGCTTGACTTGGAGGAAGCATGCTTTCGGGACATACCTTCTGTATTTTTGTCATGAAATGGTCATGGTTTTTAATTGCTATTCTTCTTGCCTTTCACTTCTAAGCAAATCACGATGTGTTCAGCTGTCTAGTTTGGTGTGGGTTGTTGTATCACAGGGTAAAGTGAGCCGTATTTTGCATATTTGGGCTTATCATTTTGCTAGAAAATAGACTGAGGCTTGTGTATATTTTAATTTGAGTAAATCACAGTCCTGTCCTGCCCCCACTCCCTGCAATTTGCTGTGGAGTAATGCTTCTTTTCATCAGGGACTCCTTTGATACCTGGGAAGTGGAAACAGATGAGGTTGGGGGAGCCCAAGGTGCTTTTGTTCCTCTTTCGTGGACCACAGTGTAAAAAGATAAATTTAAAAAAATATGTAAAAGGTTTGGGAACCCTTGTTCCTGATCAAAGACCAGAGTGTGGGAGTCAGCATGAAAGGGAATGGGGACCGAATCTACGAATGTGACTTTCTGCATCACCCCACCACTTCATGGCATATTTCAAAATACACCTGCAGTGGCTTTGCTGTGACAGTTTACTTCTAGAGCGTCTGTAGCTCTATTGTCTGGGATTGGGTGGGTTTTATGCCCAGCATGCCTGGTTTTACACTCTACTTTTCCATTTGTCTACTCTCTTCTATATCTCTTCAGTAGTCCAAATACTTTTTTGTGCTTGTGTGACAGTCTGTTGAGTTGTGATGCCATACTGACAGAGCTCACTGAAGCTCCTTGTCACCCGCTCTGCACGCTGCACTCTCTCCCTAAGACCTGCTATACATATGGGGTTATAGGCCGCCACCTCTATGCTGGACATCGTGCTCCCCACAGATTCTGATATGAACAACTCTTTGGTTCCTGCCTTCAAAGCACTAATAGCATTTTCTCTTAATCTGGCAAGCAACTGTAAGAAAGTGTACATTTTCTTATGTATTTCTGAGGTTTGACTGCTTGTAAAGTCTTAGTATAAAGAAGCATTGTGTGAAAGAGAAAAAGCGTCACCTCTCTGGCTGTGGTAATTCATGCATTTGGTTCTCAGTTGCTCTGACGTTGGAGAGTGATGTGAAATCTATCATGGTGGATAATCTGAAATTTGCATTTGGAATGCAGAAGTATCTGTTCTCAGGATCCCACGGAAAATTAGCCTCCTTCTACGCCCAGCTCCTTCTGCTCCTGCTTGGCATCTGGCTGGGCAGCACTGGGAGGAGTCCCTGAGTCACCATGTGGAGCGACCATCTGTGACTAATTGAACGATCACGGCCTTGAGTTATTTGGGTTTGTGTCTTTGGCTTGAAAATGAATCTGTGATGAGCCAAGTGCAGCCTTCTTAGCTCCTAGCCCGGTGTTCTTTCCCCAGTTACAGCAGGAGGAATGAGCTTTTTGCATGAACATAGTTGCCAAAGCATCCTGGAGGAGGGGGTCATCCTGTCTGGGTTCCGGAGATTTAAATTGGCACACAGCGGGAGGGGCAGTGGGTGCGACTGTGCAGAGGTCAGAGTGGACAGGGGTGGTGTGTGCACTGCTGATGTAACCAGAGTGAGGGCAGCTCTGGAGGAGAGTGACAGACAAGGTTGGAATTGCTGGCCATAGCCAAGTTTTGGAAGGAATGATTAAGATTTCTGCGAGTTCTGTTTGTCATTATCCAGCGCTGGAAGTTGGGATTTAATAAAAGTAAGAGCCCACCTGGCAGAGGGGCTCTTCTTACCTTTATTATTTTTCTCACTCAAAAAATTGAAGCAAATGACATACTGATATTTAGCATTTATAGAATAAGCAGGATTCGGCTTCAAATCAGTTCTGAATTACACAGGGCAGCAGGAGCCCAGCCTGACCCCTCACAGTGTCCTCACTGAGCACAAGCCATGCAACCAATAATGAGACTGTCCCTATGCCAGGCCCTGTGCACATGTGACCTTCTCTGTCATAGCCCTTATCCCGTGCCTGGACATTGGGCAGTGAGGAGCTGGGGCCGTGGCTGTCATCCCTTTTGGTCCACACACCAAGAGAGGCTTTGTTTCCATTTTTAAGATATGCCTGGTGTGTGCATGCTTCAGTTGGTTGAAACATGCCCTCATGGTTGGTAAATTGGTAGTCAGAAGCCATTTAGCAACAGGACAGCTGAGTGCTAGCCTAAGGATGCCCTTATCTTCGGAGCAATAGAGGACACTGAGGGCTTCTGAGGGGTGGCCTGGCAGAACAGCAGCAGGGTGAGACAGGGCGGAGGCTAGCAGCAGGCTGGTGGGTAGAGCAAGCATCCACTCGGGGTGTTGGAGAAGTGGGCATGGGAGAACCATTTAAAAGGAAGAACGGGTAAGACTACTGGAGGTGGGAAGGAGAGAAGGGAAACACCACAGAACAGGTCAGCCTCCAACGTCCGATGTTACTGACATCTCCTCTTTCCTGATGTTTTCCATGCCCTAAGAGCAGGCCTGTGAGCCTTAGCCCCTTGCTCCCAGGACCACATCTGCCCAGGGCTGCTGGGACAGGTTCCCTCACATCTGTCCCACCTGGCATGGCTCAGAACATGCCCCTCCCCGATGCTAGCCAAAGTGAGAAGCGGGGTTACTGTAGTTGTCTGAACACGCTGGGCTTCACAGGCCAGGAATTACCAGCATGCCATCTCAAACCCCTCCTGCCCTCGGTGGAAACCCCGGAGAGATGGCTGCACTAGATGGAGGGAGTCTCAGCAGAAGGGGCATTTGTCTTTCCTTTGGGATGGCACCCTTCCTTAAATCATCAACTCTCTGCCAACTTATTTCCCAGGATTGGATCTTCAAGGACAAGGACCATGTTGATTTAAATCTGATGACACGTTCTGTAACTCTACAGTAAGGATGATCAAGTATCCTACTTCAGGGGGATTCTAGCAAGATTTAGGATCTTAATTAACAATCTTAACAACTTAATCCTATTAAGCCTTGTTAGACGACATTTAAATGCCAGCACTCTCAAGCAGTACCTGGGGAGAGTCCTGCTAATTTATTCAGGCCTCAATTGATCTTAAAATGCATTTTCAGTAGGATATAGAGTTCTCTGGACCCTGGTTCTCAGAAAAGAACATGTTGTTAATGCCATGCACACTGAGTTAAAAATGTCACTCTGTGGGGTCTAAATTGCTATAAGCTTGCTTATGTGGCTGAGTTTCACCTTGATTTTGGCACCTACTACGTAGGGATAAAGATTTTCCATTTGGCATGATGGATGGAAACAGTTCAGATTAGCAGCTCCAACATCAGATTTTTCTTTTTTTCCAAAAGGGGTGAGTCAAATATATCTAGAAGAAATGAGGAAAAGATGTTGGATTTTCACCAAACTTGGATAGAAAATCATGTCACTGTTACTTTCCATATGCAAGGTGTTACCTAAGGGAGAAATCCATATTTCCTGGTATTGATTTCTAAATTAAATGTTGTCCCACGGTTTGATAAAAAGCTACTTTATTGCTTTCTGGTTATGGCTGTGAAATCTTGAAGCGTCTTATATTGGCCTTCACATTGGTAACTTACTGGGGCTGAACTTCAGCTGGCTACCAGGGCTTTGCAATGTGAAGGGGCTTGAGCTAACCCAGCGCATTGTCCCAGTGAGAGTTTTTGTCAAATTGGAGATTTAAGGCAATTGCAGTGAAATTTATTAACTGCAAAGGTAGTTAGAGAGTTGAATATGACCTTTGCAGAGAAGGAGAACTTACCTTGTTTGAGCATTGGAGGGTGGGATTAGGGAGGAGTGGATGGCAGGTGAGATATAGTTTTTGTTTTTTTGGGGGTGTTTTGAGACAGCGTTACTCTGTTATCCAGGCTGGAATGCTAATAGCTCACAGCAGCCTCAACCCCCTGGACTCAAGCAGTCCTTCGACTTCAGCCCCCCAAAGTGCTGAGAATTACAGGTGTGAGCAACCATGCCTAGCCAGGGCACAGTTTTAAATAAAGTACCAGTATGTTAGAATTGGTGGTGTTCTGTTAATCACCTGTAATTACGGTACCTTGATAAACTGGAAAAAAATCAGAGTTGGGGGAAAAATATACACACACAGCCAGAGTGCAGCTAAATGAGGGAGAGAAGATCCATGGGGATTGACTAAGAAGCTCTGGACACAGTTGCCTTCTTTGGAGCCACGCAGGACTACGGTTCTTTTTACCCTTGACTTCGAACCCCGGTTATGCATGCCCATCCCTCCCTGGAAAGTGTTGAGCAAGATGTAACTGAGAACATAATCCTTTATTAGATGAGACCACGTCATAATTAGCTGCAATGATAGGAAGTGAATTCATTTGGTTCCCTCTGACAGGTCCGAAACTAGCCTGAGCACGTGGGTCCTGTGTTATCTTTGGCTTTTCTTGTTTATTTCTGTGGGCATTGGTGTTTTGTGGGAGATGCATACTTTGCATATGCAAGATAGAAAGAGCTTTTGTCAACACCGTTGATGCCTGGTGTAAACAAAGCATGTTTGAAGAGTCACTGACGAAAGGCAGGAAATAAATCTCAACATGTGCTTTTGCTTGAGAGGAAAAATCAGGAAATGGGAGTGAAAGCTGAAGTGAAAGAGATTCTTTTGAAAGTGTCTTCATTTCATGGAGAGGGGGGAACACACACAAGGCACCCAGTATCTGGCAGTCCTTGCTTCTCCACCAGCAAGGCAGGAGGACACAAAAAAGAAAAAAGGCTACAGCTCCTCCCCTGTCTCATAAGGAAGCATCTGAAAACACCTGCCTCTTTGAGTTGACGTAGCCAGCAACACTAGCAAATGAAGTCCATAAGAATTTTTTGTATCCCGTTGTGTGCCCAGTGCTGTGCTGGGAGACGGGAGGGCACCAGATGGGAAAACTGTGCAGGTTGTGCACTGCACAATCCTAGAAGGTGCTGTTCAAGCCATAGACATTGTTTATTTGTCTCTTTAGAGTGCTAATATTCCAGCAAATGGAAGCAAAATGTCTCGAGGAAGACTTTTTCTAATTCTTGGCACCCTATGGGCTAGGATGGCCTACCTGTAGAGAAGAACAGAGAAACAACCATGTACCACATGATCATGGCCAGAGTGCACGGGAGGACTGTGCAAAGCACAGAAGGACTTAGAAGGAACCCGGCATGTGCCTAGAGTCATGCAGGGCTTCACAAAGGGCCACTCTTTGGAAGGCCATTCCCCTGAGCAGAGAGGCTTTAAGTCTGTCATCTTGAACTAATTCTGTGTACAGGGATGGGTGACTGCATCATGGCTGAGAAGGTAGACTGCCCCCCAAAGATTCATGCTGCCCTTCCTCACTGACTGCTGAGAGGAGACTGGTCACCTAGAAGACTTCATCAACCAGATCACAAGTGCCAGGCATCACCTCTGCCTCTGTGCTTCAAAAGTAGGTGTGTCTTCTCAACTCTGTCCCCTTCTGCAGGACCTGGAAGCTACCTGTTGAAGATGGCAGAACCCCAAGACAGTGTCGTTGGGTCTTTTAAA
This sequence comes from Plecturocebus donacophilus, assembly GCA_004027715.1. Lineage (NCBI taxonomy): Eukaryota > Metazoa > Chordata > Mammalia > Primates > Pitheciidae > Plecturocebus > Plecturocebus donacophilus. Next base: position 37,493 of record PVKP010005457.1, on the reverse strand, counting down.
CACCTCCAGTGTTGTGGAGTGGCAGTGAAAACAGACTGCCTGGGTTCAAATCCCAAATGTGCTCCTTCATGTGTGACCTTGGGCAAATTATCGAACCTCTCTGTGCCCTACATGAGTTGCTGCTGTTTCCGCAGTACCCTGGGATGTGTCTGCCCAGCCAGGCTGTAGTTTAGGAATATAGTGTAGGGGGCAGGGAGACGTCTCAGTCCTGATCTACTCACTCCCCTCCCTACCAAATGCTCCAGCCTTCTCTTGGTCTCCAGATCAAAGCCCAAATACACCTACCAATAGCAAAATGTATTCTTTGTTTTCCTGTGAACACCAATGTCCATAAGAATAAAATAAATATGAGACAAACATTCAAATTTATGTAAGCCCGTTACTTGATTTCCTTGACGATGGGCTCATAAAAGTGATGGAATATATTAGTTTGCACTTTCTAGCTTGCTGATTGCAGTCCTCAGATAACATTTATCAACTTCTATTCTTGTTTCAAGTACAAGGGCAAAGCTGAACAATATTAATATTTGCTGGAAGAAGTAAGCCTCGTGTCAAAAGCAAGACATAAAATTGGTTCCCCTGGCTTCTAAAAATAACTCTGCGAGGCAGGCAGGATGATTGAGTGCTCAGTGGGATTACAGCTTAATTTAGGAAAGCCATCCACTTTCTAATTGTGATCATCCTGAAATACGTTGATTTGTATATCAATAGCCTAAAGTTTTTCCTTTTCTTGGGTATATATTTTTGGTGAGACCCATGGAGGTTGTCCCAGCTCCTTCAAGTCACCTAGAGTAGTCCACATACTATGATCCAAACTTCCAGCCAGGTAATATAGGCAGCTGCTTCAAGACCATTTTGAGAGCTTGAAAAATCAGAAAGTGTTATTCCTTTGGAGATGAGTTAGAATAAACATCCTGTATTGGTCCATTTTCATGCTGCTGATAAAGACATACCCAAGACTGCTCAATTTACAAAAGAAAGAGGTTTAATTGGACTCACAGTTCCACATGGCTGGGAAGGCCTCACAATCATGGTGGAAGATAAGAAGGAGCAAGTCACGTCTTACATGGATGGCAGCAGGCAAAGAGAGAGCTCGTGGAGGGCAACTTCGCCTTATAAAGGCATCAGATCTTGCGAGAATTATTCACTATTATGAGAATGGTACAGGAAAGACCCACCTCAGTAATTCAGTCTCTTCACACCAGGTGCCTCCTATAACACATGGGAATTCAAGATGAGATTTGGGTGGAGACACAGCCAAACCGTATCACATCTCAACAGTAGCGAGAAACCCTGAAATCTCAGTAGCTTTACCCAGTAGATGTTTATTTTTCACTCCCACAGCCATCCAGCATGCATGCTCAGCAGGGATCCTCCCAGGGACTCATGTTCCTTCTGTCTTGGGGCTCTGCCATCTTCAACAGGTGCCTTCCAGGTCCTGCAGAAGGGGACAGAGTTGAGAAGACACACATACTTCTGAAGCACAGAGGCAGAGATGATGCATGGCACTTGTAATCTAGTTGATGAAGTCCTTTAGGTGAGCAACCTTTTCTCAGCAGTCAATGAGGAAGGGCAGCATGAATCTTTGGGGAGCAGTCTATGTCCTCAGCCATGATGCAGTCACCCATCCCTGCACACAGAATTAGTTCAAGATGATAGACTTAAAGCTCTGAGAGGACTGGCTGGAGCTTGAGGTCTGTAACCCGGACCTCAGAAATCAGGGAGAATTGCCTTCCCCTCTTCTAGATACAGTTAGGACCAGCCTTTAGCCATATTTCAAAGTAGGCATCTCTCATCTATTTATTCTTCCTTCTACATCTTTCGAATGCCCTTCCCTACAGACTCTGCTAAAAACCTCTCCTTGGGCATTGCCCCACCACCCCCTGCACATATGCTGTGTTTCTACATTACATATCTTACATCTCTTCTGCCTAGTCACTCGCTTCAGTGCTGCTGATGCCCAGTGTTAAGAGGTAAAGCCGATGGGGCTAGTTTATATGCATATATAATTGATTGGCAGCTCTTTTTCTCTGGGAAAAATTGCATTTTTAAAAGAAGATTTTTGAACAAGCTTCACTCTGGGCTTGCCAGAGCCTCAATTTACAGACTGTGTTAGAAAAGAGTGAGTCTTACTGAATTAACAGTGGCATATATAACCTCACCTCCCTGCTCGTAAGAAACTGCCCGGCTCTGACTCCAAATCTGCTTCAGATCTCACTGGCATCTGTCGCTGTGATCTAATGCTACCATCATCTCTGGCTGGACTGTTGCATAGCCCAACTGGTCTTGCTTTCTTTTGCTCTTCCCTCACTACAGTCTCTTCTTATAACAGCCAGAGGGACCTTTCTAAAAGAGGAATCAGATCACACAACTTTTTTGCTTAAACCATCCAGGCCTTTTATAGTGCAAATAGAACAAAATTTCAAGCTCCTCTTCGTGACCAACCATCCCCTATGCACTAAGGCCCAGCAGTCTACATATCTTGCCTCACTGAGCCCACAGTCCCCATCCATCACAGTGCTCCAGCACACTGGCAGGAGATGTACACTGCTGGGCCTCTTTCTTTCCTCCAACACAGCAGTACGCCAGCCCCGGCTGTTCCTTGTCCCTGACATCCTCCACCTACAGACTTCTGCATGGATTTATTTTTCTGGTCATTCAGGTCCCTGTGCAAATAACACCTCCTAGTGAGGCCTTTCCTAACCACCCCATCTAAAGCATGCATCCCTTCACTCCCCTGCCACACATGTGTATCTCAATTTCAACTTTATTTTTTCATAAGCACTGGAAACTATCAGAATGAATCTTAAATATTTGTATGTCCTCTCCACTCCCACCCCTACTTCATTATGTAACTTTGATAGCAGCAGGGATCATATCTCTCTTTTATTCCTCTCATCTAGTCCTGGCACATAATAGGTCATCAGTAAATATCTAGCAAAAAAAAAGAAAAGAGTAAGTCTCATACATTTCAATGTAAATAAAAAAGAAATAGATTTTTAAAAGATACTGTTCTTGGTGTTATAGGTGGGTACATATCTGCCTCCCTGAACAGAGAGGCTACACAGTGTAGTAATGAAGTGTTGCTGACTGCCTGGGTATAAACCCCAACTTTGCCACTTGCTGTGAAACTTTGGGCAAGTTGCCTAACCTCTTTGTGCCCTTAACTCATCTGTTGCAGACATTTCTTCACTGTCCCAGGAGTAGTGTCTGCCCAGCCAGGCAGACCAGGTAGATTAGTTACCCCTCCAGCTGGAAGTCTGTCTCCATCAAATAAATAATGGGTAAATTTAAGAACAGGTCATAGGAGCTGTTTGTGTTTGTAACAAAGAGGTCAGTCTGAGCAATCAAGTAGAAACTTTTCCATCAGCTCCTGACTCTGAGTCATTAGGTTAGCAAGGCAGGGGTTACCTGGTATGAGCCTCACTCCAGTGGTGGCATACAGTGGCAAAGGTTGATTATAGCATTAGAACTAGTTTGCAAGGTATATTAGTCTATTCTCACACTGCTATAAAGAACCACCTGAGACTGGGTAATTTATGAAGAAAAGAGGTTTTGTTGACACACAGTTCCATAGGCTTAACAGGAAACATGACTGGGAGGCCTAAGGAAACTTACAATCATGGTAGAAGGTGAAGGGGAAGGAAGTATATCTTACCATGGTAGAGCAGGAGAGAGAAAGAGAGAGAAGAGGGAGGTTCCACATACTTTTAAATGATCGGATCTCATGAGAACTAACTCATTATCACGAGAACTAACTCGTTATCATGAGAACAGCAAGGGGGAAATCTGCCTCCATGATTTCATCACCTCCCACCATGCCCCTCCTCCAATTTGGCATAAGATTTGGGTGGGGACACAAATCTAAACCATATCATCCCACCCCTGCCCCTCCCAAATCTCATGTCCTTCTCACATTTCAATACCAATCATGCCTTCCCAACAGTCCCCCAAAGTCTTAACTCATTTCAGCATTAACTCAAAAGCCCAAGTCCAAAAGTCCTGCCTATGAGCCTGTAAAATAAAAACAAATTCATTACTTCTAAGATACAATGGGGGTATAGGCATTGGGCAAATGCTCTCATTCAAAAAGAGAGGAATTGGCCAAAACAAAGGGGCTATAGACCCCATGCATGTCCCAAACTCAGCAAGGCAGTCATTAAATCTTAAAGCTCCAAAATAATCTCCTTTGACCCTATGTCTCACATCTAGGGTACACTAATGCAAGGGGCAGGCTTCCATGGCATTGGGCAGCTCTGGCCCTCTGGCTCTGCAGGGTACAGCCCCCATGGCAGTTTCCACAGGCTGGTGTTGCGTGCCTGTGGCTTTTCTAGGTGCACAGTCCACACTGTCTGTGGATCTATCATTCTGGGGTCTGGAGGACCTCTTCTCACAGCTCCACTCATCAGTGCTCCAGTTTGGACTCTGTATGGGGGCTTCAACCCAACATTCTCCTTTGCATGGCCCTAGTAGAGGTTCTCCATGAGGGCTGTACCCTGCAGCAGACTTCTGCCTGGACATCCAGGCATTTCCATACATCCTCTGAAATATAGGTGGAGACTCCAAAAGCTCAACTCTTGTCTTCTGCACATCTACAGGCCCAATGCCATATGGAAGCTGCCAAAGCTTGGGGATTGCACCCTCTGAAATAGGCTTGAGCTGTACCTTGGCCCCTTTTAGCCACGGCTGGAGCTGGAGCTGCTGGGAGACTGGGCACCATATCCTGTGGCTGCATAGAGCAGTGAGAGCCTTGGACCCTGCCCATGAAACCATTTTTCCCTTATAGGCCTACAGGCTTGTAATGGGAGCCTACAGGCTTGAAATGCCCTGGAGACATTTTCCTTTTGCCTTGGCTATTAACATTCAGTTCCTCTTTACTATGCAGATTTCCACAGCTGTCTTGAGTTTCTCCTGAGAAAATAGGTTTTTCTTTTCTACCACATGGTCAGACTGCAAATTTTCCAAACGTTTATTCTCTGCTTCCCTTTTATACATAAGTTTCAGTTTCAGACCATCTCTTTGTGAACATATATGACTGTATGCTGTCATATATGGCAGCCACGCCACATCTTAAATACTTTGCTGCTTAGGACTTTCTTCTGTTAGATACCCTAAATCATCTGCCTCAAGTTCACAGTTCCCCAGATCCCTAGAGCAGGGGCAAAATGCTGCCAGTCTCTTTGCCAAAGCATAGCAACAGTGACTTTTACTCCAGTTCCCATTAAGTTCCTCATCTCCATCTGAGACCATCTCAGCCTGAACTTCACTGTGGATGTCACTATCAGCATTTTGGTCAAAACCATTCAATGAATCTCTTGGAAGTTCCAAACTTTCCCACATCTTTCTGTCTTTTTCTGAGCCCTCCAAACTGTTCCAACTTCTGCCTGTTACCCAATTCCAAAGTTGCTTCCACATTTTCAAGCATCTTTATAGCAGTACCCCACTGTTAGTGCCAATTTTCTGTATTAGTCTGTTCTCACAGTGGCTATGAAGAACCACCTGATACTGGGTAATTTATGAGAAAAGAGGTTGAACTGACTCACAGTTCTGCAGGCTTAACAGGAAGCATGACTGGGAGGCCTCAGGAAACTTACAATCATGGAAGGCAAAGGGGAAGCGAGTACCTCTTACCATGGTGGAGCAGGAGAGAGAGAGAAGCATGAGGTTCCACAGACCTTTAAATGATCAGGTTTCATAAGAACTCTCTATCATGAGAACAGCAAGGGGGAAATCCGTGCCCCATAATCCAATCACCTCCCACCAAGCCCCTCCTCCAATTCAACATGAGATTTGGGCAGGGACACAAATCCACCATATCACAGAGTGATCAGATACACCATCTGCTGAGTGATTGTGTGTGTATGTGTGTGTGTGAGAGAGAGACAGAGAGAGAGAAAGTGTGTGTGTGTGTGTGTGTGTGTGTGTGTGTGTGTGTTTTGGCCCAATGTGGATTCAGATAGAAATGATTGCTAATCACCCAAGTGCTGAATTATCATGGGATGCTCATATGGTTATATTTATGCTTGTTGCTATAGCGGGGTGTGTGTGTGTGTTTCATATCCACAAGGGGGAATAAGTCAGGATAGAAGGGAAAAAAGGGGGTGACTAAATTGACCTGAGATTTGAATCTATTATTGTGTTTGTTGTGGTTAAATTGAGTCTTCTGGGCCTATCTGTTTAAGGAAGTGGCTTACTTCATTATTTACTTGACTATCCCAGAATAGCAAGCAATAAGTGCCTGTGTGTTGGCAACTGCAGCTAAAGCTCTCCTATCTCTGCAAGGATGTGAGTTTATTTTACCTTGGAAGCCTTCATAGGTGGACTGATTGTTTTAAGATGATGGCTGTGAGGAGTGAGCCAAGGTAGAAAACCTTGCTGGATTGGAGCCAGATCTGTGTGGCTTGGGGATGGGTTCTGACTGTCCTGTTTACCGGCTGAACGGCCTCAGGCAAGTCACTTAGCTTTCTGCAACCTCAGTTTTCTCATTTGCAAAATAGACATAATGAGATCTACCCTCTAGGTGGTAATTAGGATTAAATAAGATAATGACTAACAAATGTGGATTGCTTTATTTCTCTACTGAAGTTGACCAGTATTTGTTTTGCTTTCTTCGTTGTTCTGAAGCAGATTAATCTATACTTGTTCCTCCAATAGGAAGTTTTCCTGCAGGAAAATTGAGGTAGGGAGGATTTGTTTATGAATACCCTTTCCTCAGTGGTCACGGGGAACTTTTATTTTAGTATCTGTGAATTATAAGTCATGATTGTCCAGTCTACATAGAACATCCTAGAGGCTGGAGTTTTCTGAGAGAGAAAAGGTGTGGGAAAGGAAATGTGGCCTGAGGACTGGCTGGCTGAGTCTGCAGGATGAAAGGAGTGAGCCTTACATGTGAGCTGGGCTTTGGCTGGGGTTTCTATAGACAGAGGTGGGGCTGGGTCAGGACAGCCTGTGGAAAATAGCTCCTCAGCCAACACGGAGTCAGGTTCAGTCTCCTCGAGCCTTTCCAAGCTCAGTCACCCAGATGCTCTGGGTCTCTGAGACAAGGAAGGGGTCCAGAAACCTGATGTCACAACTCCAGACAGGAAGAGATCTTGAGCAACTGGATGAAGAAATGGACCTAGGGATGCGGGTGTGGAGGGGAGTGTTGGGGCAATTCCCAGTGACCATGCTTCCTATAAAGCTGAGCAAATCTGGAGGCTGTCTGAGTCCGTGAAGCACAGTGATGGTACAGCTGCCTAGGAGCGAGGGATGGAAAGGGTGGTGCATTCAGTGTTATTCCCATCCGAAGCTATGCAGCTGCTGACGATGCTCTGTCTTTTGTGTTCAAGAGTTCCTCTGTTCTTAGAACTTTTTATTGAAGGATAACATACCTACAGGAAAGAACATGGTACATTTTCACAAAGTGGACATGCCCATATCACCAGCATCCAGGTCAAGAAACAAAATATTACCGGACTGGGAGTATACCCCAGCTTCCCTAACATGCTACCCAGGATCGGGCAACCACTCTCCTGACTGGTGACAACACAGACTAAGTTTGGGGTTTGTTTGGTTTTTTAAAGAGACGAGGTCTCACATGCTGCACTATTCATAATAGCAAAGAATCAACCTAAATGCCCATCAATGACAGAGACTGGATAAAGAACATGTGGTACACATATACCATGGAATACTATGAAACCATAAAAAGAATGAGATCATGTCTTTTGTGGGAACATGGATGGAGCTGGAGGCCATTATCCTTAGTAAACTAATACAGGAACAGAAAACCAAATACCGCATATTTTCGCTTATAAGTAGGAGCTAAATGTTGAGAACACCTGAACACAAAGAAGGGAACAGACACTGGGGTCTACTTGAGGGTGGAGAGTGGGTGGAGCAGAAAAGGTGACTATTGGGTACTAGGCTTAACACCCGGGTGATGAAATAATCTGTACAACAAATCCCTGTGACACAAGTTCACCTGTGTAACAAAGCTTCACATGTACCCCCGCACCTAAAATAAATGTTTAACAAAAAAGAGAGATGAGCTCTCACTCTGTCACCCAGGCTGGAGTGCAGTGGTACAATCCTGGCTCACTGCAGCTTCATACTCCTGGGCTCAAGCGATCCTCCCACCTCAGCCTCCTGAGTAGCTGGGACTACAGGAGTGCCACCATGCCTGACTCATTTTTAGATTTTTTGTAGAGATGGAGTCTCACTATGTTGCCCAGGTTGGTCTCGATCTTCTGACTTCAAGCAATCTTTTCACTTTGGCCCTCCCAAAGCACTGAGTTTACAGGCATGAACCGCCATACTTGGTTACTTGGTACTTGACCAGAGCCTAGTTTTATAAGGTACCTCTTTTTCTTCTTTTTTTCTTTTCTTTTTTTTTTTTGAAATGGAGTTTCACTCTTGTTGCCCAGGCTGGAGTGCAATGACACAATCTTGGCTCACTACAACCTCTGCTTCCTGGGTTCAAGCAATTCTCCCACCTCAGCCTCCCGAGTAGCTGGGATTATGGCATGCGCCATCACACCCAGCTAATTTTGTATTTTTAGTAGAGACAGGATTTCTCCATGTTGGTCAGGCTGGTCTTGAACTCCTGACCTCAGGTGATCCACCTGCCTCGGCCTCCCAAAGTGCTGGGATTATAGGTGTGAGCCACCCCGCCTGGTTTATAAGGTACCTTTTTAAAGCAAAAATTGCCATGGACAGCCATGAGAGAGAATCACTGATCACATGGAATAGCAAACCTGTACTGAGCCCTCGCTGTGTGCCAGGCTCTCTTTCACACCTTTACGTAATCTGCTCACCTCATCTTCTGAACAATTCTAAGAGGTAGATACTAATACTATGCCTGTTTTACAAAGAGAACACAGACATGACACAGTGAAAAACCTTGCCCAACGCCGCACTACTAGTAAATCTAGAGCAAGAATTTGGACCCAGGCAGGGAAGCTCCGTCTTGCCTCTGTGGTCTCTGAATGAAGGTGTGGAGCGCCTCTCATCTGGACATGGTGAACTGTACACAGAGAAAGGAGAATAACCAAGCACTTTTGCAAGTTTAGTATTTGATTAACATAGAAATTCACCCAAAGACAAGTTTCTACACATGCCTGATGCTTAGACCCGTGGGAAGTGTGTTCATCTCGTGTTCTTTGCATTAGCATGGACTTTTTTGTTGTTGTTGAGATGGAGGTTTGCTCTTGTTGCCCAGGCTGGAGTGCAATGGTATGATCTTGGCTCACTGCAACCTCTGCCTCCTGGGTTCAAGCAATTCTGCCACCTCAGCCTCCCGAGTAGCTGGGATTACAGGCATGTACCACCATGCCCAGCTAATTTTTATATTCTTAGTAGAGATGGGATTTCTCCATGTTGGTCAGGCTGGTCTCGAACTCCCGACCTCAGGTGATCCACCTGCCTTGGCCTCCCAAAGTGCTGGGATTACAAGTGTGAGCCACCACGCCTGGCCCCATTAGCATGGATTTGAGCACCTCTTGGACACACTCTGAGCTCTTCCTTCAGATTGACAGTCACACCTCTGGCCCAGCCCTCTCAGCTACAGATGAGGAAATCAGCTCCCAGCGAGGGAAGTCAGGCATTCAGTGAGGTTGAGGGCTGGGACTCAGACCCTCCATGTTGACTTCCCATGCAGTGCTCCCTTCATTCTGCCAGCAAGCCCTCCGTTAATCAGCGTCTCTGTGCTCACAGGGCATGGAAACTCACCCTTGAGTTGAATATCCAGGAGGCTCTGTTGAGGACACTGGCCTGGAATCCCAAGCTGCCCATCTACTTACCCAGATCCCCCCACCCCACCCATGACCAGGGTTGAGACGCCCAGTGAGAGCTCTGGTGCTCATTTTCTCTCTCTCCCAGTGAGGTGCTGCTAGTAGCAAACATTTCCAGCCCAACGTGAGACTGCCCCTTTCCTAACCATCTCTGAGACCAGGTAATTCCCTTCTTTCATTTCAGTTCTTCCCTGAAACACATCTATAGCTGGTGGCCCCAAGAGCCTGCTGTCTCTCGGCCAAAGCCGGCTTGGTTGTTTGTATGAGACAGAAGCAAGTCCCTGTAGCTCATAGTTTCCCTGACGCCTTGGCTGGTGGAGGAAGAAGAGAAATCCATACTGCCACCTGATGTTTCTTTATAGTTTCCTCTGGCTCAGTGTGTGAGGTTCCCTGGGATGATGTGCCTTCCTTCCCACACCAGCAATGATCGAGCACCTACTCTATACAAGGGGCACTGTCTAGAGATAAATAAAGCAGATGCAAATGCTTTGGACAAGACTGACAAATACTCCTCTAAGACAGGAACTGGGTCACACATGATTCCAAGGTTAAGACCTCTGCCCTCTGGGGCATGTTTTAACAGTGGCTGAGTGTGTTTGGATTTCTGGTGGCAAGTGACAAACCAGCCTGGACTGAGCAGAAGATGAGAGGTGATTGGCTCCTGAACGAAGTCCTGGGTCAGCTTTGGGCATGGCCTGATCAGGATCATCTCATTTCTCCTTCATGCTGGCTTTCTCCCCAGCCAATCTCCCCCTACAAAGGGGCCTTGAGAGGTACAAGGTTGCAGTTTACCACTTTGGGGTTTGGCAGAAAGAAAGCCTCACCTGTTCAAAAAGGTCCAGCAGAATTCCTGGGATTGATTCACGTTGGACCATTTGTCTGTAGCTGAACCTGGGGCCAGGCACCCAGGCTCTTACCCGAAACACACCTGTAGTTGGTGGCCCCAAGAGCCTGCTGTCTCTCAGCTGGAGCTGTCTTGGTTGTCTGTGTGGGACCAGCCCCACTCAAATCATATGGATGAGAACAGGGGAAGGGCGATTCCTCTCAGGAGAATCAGGGTTTCAGGGTGCCAGACAGGCAAAAACAACAGGTATTGATGTACTCCATCAACGCCCCGCACTCTGAGTAGCTGACTGGTGTGATCTGGCTCTGATCTGCAATTGGTGGGATGCAATTGGTGGGCACAGGGGGTGTGGCCACAGCCCACAGCCCTCTGTCCCCATCCAGTGTCCTGTCCCCATCTGAGTTCATGGCGTCACCATGCCCTCATCCCCCTAGCTGGAGACCCCGGGTTTCTCCACTCCACACCCATCCTCCATCCTGCGGGTCAGAGGGCCGTCACCGTTCTACACTGTCCCTTCCTATTTCCATGTTCTTCTGACAGCTTCTACCTGAAGCTTCTGTCTCCTGCTCCTTCCCACCTCCTCACCACCCTGGCTGATGTTTCTAAAACAAGGACCAACAAACTATAGCCGGCGGGCCACATCCAGCTCCCCACCTGTTTGGAATACAGCCTGCAAGCCAAAAACAGCCTCTATGTTTTTAAATGACTGGACAAAATTTAAAAGGAATACTATTTCATGACACAGGAGAATGATAGGGAGTTCAGATTTTAGTGAACGTAAATAAAGTTTTATTGGAACACATAGGGAATTCAGATTTTAGTGAACGTAAATAAAGTTTAATTGGAACACAGCCATGCCGATTTGTGTATGTCTCATCTGTGGCTGCTTTCACACTATAGCGGCGGCATTGAATAGTTGCGGCAAAGACCATATGGCCCGCACAGTCTGAAATATTTACTGTCTGTCTGATTCTTTCCAGAAAGAAGTTTGCCAACTGTTGGTTTAAGATACTCTCTCATCCTGTTGTTCCCAAGCTCAGCGACCTGCTGCTGCTCTCCAGTGTCCTTGGGGTGTAGCCAGAGTCCTTATCCTGAAACTCGTGTCCTCTGATCCATTTAATCCCATGTTGCAGCCTCTCTTCCCATTGTGGCCTTCCCACCTCCCAGAATGCCTGCCCAGAATTCCCAGTCTCCTGGGCTCCCTCCCGCCTCCCAGCCTTGGCATCCAGTTCATTCCTTTGCCTAGAAAGTATCTCTCCTTCCACCTGGATGTCTCCCAGGAAATCCTGAGCCCAGCTCTTCCCTGAGTCATCTTTGCTGAGTTAGAAATTAATTGTTCCCTCTTCTGGGTTCCACTAAAGCTCCGTTTAAACCTCTCCCCACGGCATGTGTCTTGTTACAGTCACTATTAGCTGCACATCTGTTTCCCCCTCCTCCATAGGTTGCAAACGTTGCCTGATTTATCTGTATTCCCTTGCAGCCCTCAGCACAAATCCTCCCAGTAGATGCCACACGCTCAGTGCTTGTTGGAAAGATTGAAAGTCAAAATCTGGGCTGGGAGCAGCTTCCGTTCCAGGGACAGACCTGCTGGCTGTATAGGAACACAGCACTGCAGAATCACAGCTGGTGGAAGACAAATATTAAACAAAGGCAGAACGAACAGGGATTTGCTGTCATCCTGTAGTTTGTGGGTAGAGACAGCCAAAAGATGTGCCATTGTTGGAAGAGGTGGATTTGAGTCAACCGAATGAGACTTTAAGTAGACGTGGGGACAGAAGAGAAGGGATGAGGTTCAGAGAATTTTCTTGCATGTTCCTAGCCACCCAGTTTTGTTAGAGAGTTCTTTGAGAAAGGAGAACATATGCTTTGACAGCATGTGAACCGGTAGATAAATTGTGTGTGAAGGGAGAGTGTGAAGGTGTTCATTACAAGGAGGCAGGCATCAGTGTTCAGTAGGCAAAGACAGCAGCCATCATTTTAACCAAAGACCACAGTTTCTCACCTGGACACTTATCGGCATTTGTGTCTAGATAATCCTTTGTTGGAGGGGGCTGTCCTGTGCTTTGAAGGATGTTTAGGCACATCCCTGGCTCTACCCACTAAATGCCAGTAGCACCCCTGCCCCAGCTATGACAACCAAAACTGTCTCCACTGTCATAGGCTGGGCAAGGGGTGAGGGGAACGATCACCCCTGGCTGAGAACTGCTTCCCTGTGTGAGGGTTTCTCCCACTACCTGTGGTGAAAGATTTGTTAACTTTATTTGACCAATATGCTTGTCAAATACTGGAAAAAGAAATCCCTGGAAAAAAACTGGCATGGTGGCTCACTCCTGTAATCCCAGCATATTGGGAGGCCAAAATGAAAGTATCCCTTAAGTCCAGGAGTACGAGACCAGCCTGGGTGACACAGTGAGATCCCAGCTCTACAAAAGCAAACAAACAAAATTAGCCGGGCATGAAGATGCATGCCTATAGTCCCAGCTACTTGGGAGGCTGAGGTGGGAGGATTGCTTCATCTCAGGAGGCTGAGGCTGTAGTGAGCTGTGATCTCATCACTGCACTCCAGCCTGGTTGACAGAGCAAGACTCTTGTCTCAAAAACAAAAAAAAAAAAACAAAAAAAAAAAAGGAAAGAAAAAAGAAAGGAAAGCAATCATGTGGTTGTTGCCATCTCAGATTGGTTGACAAGCGTTTAGATGCTCATTCTCACTCTCCATTCCTGTTCTGTCACGAGTGGGTGACAGAGAGTTTACAGGCCACACTGTAGCACAGCCCTAGACCCAGAATCGTGTTAGCAAATGTTCTCTGCTTGGGTGGAGAGCACCATGTACTCTGGAATTATGTCGCTGTGAGGCCCTTGCCACGATGCGTGGTGCATCGTCTTGGTCCATCGGCCTTTCCTTTGGGTATGCACTGGCAGGTGAGGGGATGGTGTTGGACTCACAGTGGAAAGGTGACGGTTCACCTCCTGCTGGAAGGTGTTCTATGGCCACTCTGACACCCCTCCATGGAGGCCTGGCCTTGTTGAGAATTCTCCTGAGGAAGGGCTGGAGTTGTTCTTTTCCATCTGTCTTCTCGTGAGTTGTTTCACTCCTTGATCATTTTCCAAAGCAGGGTGCTTTGAAACTGGAGGTCAGACCCCCCGCCAGTGCATTCCTCTGCCAGGCTCTCCCAGGAAACAGGGTGGGTGATGTCCCCAGGCTTCTCCATGGTGGGTGGTCAACGTGGGAAGTTTGACCTCTCACCTTTGGTCCTGTGCCTTGCCTCTGGTCATGAGCCAGGATAGGCTCACAAATGGTGGGAGACACACTGTGAAGAATGCAGGGATTTTATTTTTTATGTTTTTATTATTTATTTATTTATGAGATGAAGTTTCACTCTTGTCACCCAGGCTGGAGTGCAATGGCACGATTTCAGCTCACTGCAACCTCTGCCTCCTGTGTTCAAGTGATTCTCCTGCCTCACCCTCCCAAGTAGCTGAGATTACAAGCACGCACCACCATGCCCAGCTAATTTTTGTATTTTTAGTAGAGACGGGTTTCACCATGTTAGTCAGGCTGGTCCTGAACTCCTGACCTCAGGTGATCCGCCCACCTCAGCCTCCCAAAGTGCTGGGATTACAGGTGTGAGGCACCACACCTGGCCTCTATGCTTTTATTTTTAATTTTTTTATTTCCATAGGTTTTTGGGGAACAGGTGGCATTTGGTTAGGCAGGTAAGTTCTTTAGTGGTGATTTGTGACGTATGGGTTCACCCAACACCCAAGCAGCGTGCACTGAACCCAGTTTGTAATCTTTTACCCCTCACCCCTTCCCGCCTTTTCCCCGAGTCCCCAAAGTCATTCTTACGCCTTTGCATCCTCATAGTTTAGCTCCGCCTTATAAGTGAGAACATACGATGTTTGGTTTTCCAATGCATGGATTTTAAATTCTAAGCCGGAAACTCTGCGGAGATGTAGAGAAATCCCCGCCACCCATTACAGGAAAGGAAAGCATGTGTGTGTGCGTGTGCACATGCGCGCCAGTGACTTTTGTGCTGTCAGTGCTTCTAGCCTTTCAGATTAGCTGTGAGGCCTAACATGCTGGGTGAAGAGTCCACTACAGGTAAGCAGGGTGACGCGTGTCCCTGTGTTGGTGATCAGGGTCCTTCCTGCCACGCACTGTGCGCTCTACCCCAAGGGGACTCGGTGCAAAGGAAATTGAGCTGAGATGCCACGGTGATCAGGTGGCTTTGGGTCGCCCTATGCTGTCCTCTTCCTGAGGAGGAAACTGAGACCAGCACTGCCAAAATAACAGTGGCAGAACTGAACTTCCCAGACTTTTAATCCAGTGCACGTTCTCCGATTCTTTCCTGCCTCATTAATTTTGCCGGCATTTTCGGAGAGGTGACGGGTCCAAAGAGACGCCTAAGGGAGGAAAAGGCTACAGGCTGGAGGGTCAGTGAACTCAACTGACTCAGCGCATATTTTGTTCTGTGATCCGGATGAAGCTCTGGTTTGTAAGAAGCTAAGAACCTCCTCAAACCTCACCATGCTTTTGTGGAAACTAAGGAGCAATGTAATTTTCCACAAGCTCACAAAGGAAAGCCAAGAATAAGATCCAGACCCTGGTGACTCTTCAGTGGAACTGTTTCTGGCAGAGCCAAGGATAAGAATAAGCACCAAGCCTAGAAGGAATTAGGCAGACTTTTCTTGTTCTGAGATTTGAGGAAAAAGGGGTCATATGTCTAAGTTACAACTGTCAGCCATTCTACACGTTAAGCACTTAACTATATGTGAGACAGACCTGGAAATACATTCAGCCTGTCAGTTTCTTTTCTACCTGCAGTCTTTCTTCATCCTATTCGTTGAACTGTAGTGCCTGGATAGTCTTGTGAGAATTGTAAATATTTACAAGGACCGTGTACAGTTACACACCATATAACAGCATTCATGTCAACAACAAACTACATATGTGACATGGTCTCATAAGATTATACGGCTAGGCCGGGCACAGTGGCTCTCACCTGTAAGCCCAGCACTTTGGGAGGCTGAGGCAGGTGGATCACCTGAGGTCTGAAGTTCGAGACCAGCCTGGCCAACATGGTGAAACCCCAGCTCTACTAAAAATACAAAAATTAGCTGGGCATGGTGGCAGGCGCTTGTAATCCCAGATACTTAGAAGGCTGAGGCAGGAGAATCACTTGAACCCGGGGACTGGAGGTTGCAGTGAGCTGAGATTGTGCCATTGCCCTCCAGCCTGGGCGACAAGAGCAAAACATCATCTAAAATAAATAAAATAAAATAAATAAAATAAAATAAAATAAAATAAAATAAAATAAAATAAAATAAAATAAAAATAAATAAAATAAAATATAAAATAAAATAAATAAAAGATTACATGGCTAGGGAGCTAAACAGTCCCTGTCTTCTGGTGACATCTTGCTAGTCCCGACCTTCCGTAGGCCTAGGCTCATGTGTGTGTTCATGTCTTTATTTTTGATTTAAAAGTTTAAAAAAAAATAAATAGAAAAAAGCTTATAGAATAAGAACATAAAGAAAATATATTTGCACGGCTATAGAATGAGCTTGTGTTTTAAACTAAGTGTTCTTAAGAGTCAAAAAGCTAAAAAAAATTTTAACAATTTATAAAGAAAAAAGTTATAGTAAGCTAAGGTTATTGATGAATCATATTTTAAAATTAATTTAGTGTAGCCTGTGTCCTGTGTTGATAAACTTTCATCTACAATAGTGAATAGTCACATTCTGGGCCTTCCCATTCACTGACCGCGCCCTCACTTCCTCACCCAGAGCAATGCTCAGTGCTGCAAGCTCCATTCATCGTAAGTGCCCTAGACAAGTGTACCATTTTCTATCTTTTAAACCATATTTTTTCTGTGTTTAGATACACAAATGCTTATCACTCTGTTACAACTGCCTGCAGTATTCAGTACAGTTACACGCTACCCAGATGTGAGGCTTTGGAGCAGCCGGCTTCCTCGTATAGCCTAGGTGTGTTGCAGACTAGACCATCTAGGATTGTGTAAGTGCCCTCTAGGATGCTCGTGCAGCAGTGAAACTGCCCAACACCACATTTCTCAGAATGCGTCCCCATCATTAAGCAGCACAGGACTGCAGTGGCTCAACCAGCACCCACTGAGGAACTGTCTGCTGTGTGCAGTCAGCTTTACAGAAGAAGAAGCTGTTCCTTCCTTTAGAGGGAGATCTCCCTGGGTCCTCCCAAATATAACCAATGGACTCAGGCCCTGTTGCTAAATCCTGGCCTGAGACTTCTTGCCTTGAGGCTGCTCAGGGAACAGCAGGGATTTGGTCTAGGAAGAGAGGAAGGATTATGCCAAGGAGAAAGACTGCTGAACAGACGGGGAAGCCTGGGAACAGGGACGGGAGACCGGGCAGGAGCCAAGAGTGCTGAGGGGTCCTTGGCCCATGGCTGTCAGGCTCCTCCGTGAACTCTACGCACTTGTCCTGCTGCCAGCCTGGCCTCCGGGTTCTGCCCAATCTGGGGGTAGCTGTGGCTCCTCACTCTTCCTGTTCCAACCCCAATTTGCCATAGTCCAGTGCACTGGTCAGGGTTCTCCAGAGAAGCAGAGCCCACAGGAGGTGCACACATACACAAACATACCCTATATCTATCCTGTATGTGTGTGTGTTCATAAAGAGGTGTATTTTAAAGAATTAATTCATATGATTATAGGGCATGTCAAGTCCAAAATCTGTAGACCAGGCCAGCAGATTAGAAACTCCCAGGCAAAAGCTAATGCTCTTGAGGTCAAATTTCTTCTTCTGCAAGAAACCTCAATTTTTGTGGCTTTTTTCTTTTTTTGGAGACAGAGTCTTACTCTGTCCTCCAGGCTGGAGTGCAGTGGCATGATCTTGGCTCACCACAACTTCTGTCTCCTGGATTCAAGTGATTCTTATGCTTCAGCCTACTGAGTAGCTGGGATTACAGGCACCTGCCACCACACCTGGCTAATTTTTGTTTTTAGTAGAGATGGGGTTTCGCCGTGTTGGCCAGGCTGGTCTCGAACTCCTGACCTCAGGTGATCCACCTGCCTTGGCCTCCCAAAGTGCTGGAATTACAGGCGTGACCCACCACGCCTGGTCAGTTTTTGTGTTCTTTAGGCCTTCAACTGATTGGAGTGGAGTTGAATTCTACCCACATTATTGAGGATAATCTCCTTCACTTAAAGTCCATTGATTCTAGATGTTAACCACATTTATAAAATACCTTCACAGCAACCCTTAGATTTATGTTTAACTAAATAACTGGTCATGACTATGATTGCCTAGCCAAGTTGGCACATAGAACTCACCATCACATGTGGCTGGCAACCTGGCTGGACCCCAGAACTGGAGCGTGCCAGAGGTGTAGGGAGGCATCATTCCAGCCGTCCTCCAGTTCCCTTCCCGGTTAGTGGCAAGCACAGACCGCTCACTTTGGCAAATCATCCACGCTCCTTTGGCTTTGGGTGGAGATGCTTCTGAATCCAGGCACCATGCCATAGCACCTACCTTCCCACATGATGGGAATGATGGAAGTCCCTCCTGGCATGTTGCCATGAGCTACTTTGACATCTCCTGGCTAATTGATGTTCATTTTTATTCCAGGTCCTTGTACTCCTAATGAGGAGAATGAACATGAAATTTATCATCCAAACTGTGACACTTTTGAGAGAAGGGGATACTATTCATTATACTGGACAGCAAATATGAATCAGAAATGTCCTAGAGAAATCAGAGGATATAAAAGATCCCATAATGACAACTGCTATGTTATTTGTAAGAGTTCACTCATACAGGAGTTGTTTTCATGCTTGTGTTTCATGAATAAAGGGTTAATCAAGTCAACAGATATGAGGGCTGAGTTGTTCTCCTCCAAAAGATATGTTGAAGTCCTGACCTGGTATTTGTAAATGCGACCTTCATTGGAAATAGGGTCTCTGCAGATGTACTTAGTCAAGAAAGGTCATACTGGATGAAGGTGGGCCCTCAATTCAATCACTGGTGTCCCTATAAAAAGGCCATGTGAGGACACAGGGACAAAGAGGGAAGGCCAGGTAAAGACGGGCAGACATTGGGGTGATCTGGGCCCACAAGCCAAGGAATGCCAGGGACTGCCAGCTGTCACGGAAGCTGGGAGGAGGACATGGAGCTGACTGCCTCTAAGTCTCCAGAAGGAACCAACCCTGTTGACACTTTGATACTGAATTTCCAGCCTGCAGAACTGGGATAAAATACGTTTCTGTTGTTTTAAGTATATACTACTTTGTTAAGACAGACCTAAGAAACCTTTTTGTAAAAACCTCAATATAAGTACCTACTATGTGCCAGGCTCTGATCTAAGTATTGGAGATACATCATGATCAACAGCAGTAGCAGCTCATTCTCACAATGTCAAGGTGCGTCCCTGGGACCTTTCACAGGCTGCTGACCGTGTGGTCTATTTAGACAATGAAGAATTGTTTCTGCAAATAGATCAGACAACTCAAATGGACTTGCAGCTCAAATTCAGTTTAGAGTTCACCTCTACCAGAGGAGAATACCCATGGCGGGCATGGGCATTTTTTCACGTGGGGCCTGTCCCTGAGTAAATTGGGTTCTGTTCTTGTCGTCGGCGACAGTGAGCTCAGGTGATACTATGGTCTTGTTTCCTGGGATGCCGAGTGCCTGTTGTCGTGAGCCTACCTGAGAATGGGTCCCGGCACCAGAGCCCTCACTGCTTCTCAGGCTTCTGCGGTTGAACTCCAGACTCTGGAGATGAACTCACCTTCAAGTCCGGCCTAGTCCCAAAGTTTCCTCCAGGGGAGACACAGTGATGGCTGATGTGTGCTGTGTTCAGGTGCTTGAACCAAGGAGCTTGTTACTTGTTCATCCTTGCCGCAAATGGTGCGACAAAGAGAAAACAGTGGGGAGCTCTTAAAGTTTTTCAGTGGTAATAGGCTTTCCTCTGCCTAGAGTGCGGGGGATATTCAATAGGTCTCTCCTCGATGAAGTATAACTTGAAGACAATAAAATACACAGCCTTTTAAGTGTAATTACCGCTCCAATCAAGATCTAGAACATTTTTATCATCCTAGAAGGTTCCCCGTGCCCTTTTCGGATTAGTCCTTCCCCCACCCCCAGTGGTTCTGGTTTTTGTCACTGACCTTGACTTTGACTGTGCTTGGGCACCATATAAATGGCATCATACCACTGGTACTCTTTTGTGCTGGATTCTTTCATACAGCGCGGGGTTTTGTTTTTGTTTTTTTGAAACACAGTTTTCCTCTGCCGCCCAGGCTGGAGTGCAGTGGTGTGATCTCGGCTCACTGCAATCTGTGCCTCCCAGGTTCAAGCGATTCTCATGCTTCAGCCTCCCACGTACCTGGGACTGTGGGCACCCACCACCACACCTGGATGATTTTTCTATTTTTAGTAGAGACAAAGTTTCACCATACTGGCCAGGTTGGTCTTGAACTCCTGACCTCAGGTGATCTGCCTGCCTCTGCCTCCCAAAGCCCTGGGATTACAGACATGACCCTCCATGCCTGGCCCATATGCCATGTTTTTAAACCTCATTCTTTTAAAAATATATATATAGCAAATTGACTAAAACATTTTTACAATAAAGCATTTGGAATGGGGCCCCTGGAAGGAAAAGCTGTTTAGAATTCCTCCATCCACCATAACCACTAAATGGTTTTGGTATATTTCTTTTAGTTCTTTTCATTTACTGGTTTGTGTATAGCTACAAACAAACCATGAGTGATTTCGTGTGTTGCTTTTTTCATTTATGATAAACATTTTTTTCCACATCCACTGTCTTTAGTTATCCTTCTAGATAGTACTCTATCTAAAATGCCCTGTGAGGGCAGGCACTTTTGTCTGTCTTGTCACAGATGCATTTCCAGAATCTACAACAGTGCTGGGACCTGATAGGTACCAGTAAATATTTGTGGGAAGACTAGAGGAAAGCGTCACGACTACGTCACCATTATCCTATTCCTGGGCCATTAGTGGCTTCCAGCACCTTACTAGTGGGGGTAACAAGCATCACCACACATATGATTTTCACTCTGATATTTTCAATGTCATGCTTGGAAGAAAATTTCACATGAGAAACTGTTATGCAAAGGGAAGAAACTTTTTTTTGGCTTTTGACAGACAGTCAAGTGCTGTTAAGAGCTGGATTATCCAGATTTGAGTTTTGGCTCTGCCACTTACTGGCTGCATGACTTTGGTCAAATTACTTACCTTTCTGTGCTCTAGTTTGCCCACGTTTGAAATGGGGCTAATGACACTATTTCCTAGGCTCATTGTGAGCATGAAATGTAAATCTATGTATAAAGTAATTGACGTATAGTAAGTGTTGTATATGTGTTGCTATGTATGTTTCATATGTAGAACTTTATTTCATGCTAAAAATTGAACCTATTTTTCCAAAAAGAAATGATTTCCCTTAACGATGCCTGTTCTTTTGATAAACTCGGTGGTACTTGTGCTGCCCGCTGGTGATTGGCTCATAGCTTTGTTGTACAGTATATAGGAATCTAGGTTCCAAGTTTATTTTTATTTTACTTTATGTATTCATTTATTGAGACAAGATCCAACTCTGTCATCCAGGCTGGAGTGCATTGGTGCCATCACAACTCACTGCAGCCTTGACTTCCTGGACTCAAGTGATCCTCCCACCTCAGCCTCCTGAGTTTAGCTCACAGGCATGTACCACCATGCCCAGATACTTTTTGTATTTTTTATAGAGACAGGGTTTTGCCATGTTGCCTAAGCCGGTCTAGAACTCCTAGACTCAAGCAGTCCTCCCATCTCGGCCTCCCGATGGGTTTACAGGGGTGAGCTGCCGCACCCAGCCCCTAATTTATTTTATTTTATTTTGTGTATTTTTTCGAGACAGAGTCTCACTTGCTCTGCTGCCCAGGCTGGAGTGTAGAGGCGTGATCTTGGCTCACTGCAACCTCTGCCTCCTGGATTCAAGCAGTTCTCTTGCCTCAGCCTCCTGAGTAGTTGGGATTACAGGCACACATGACCACGCCCAGATAATTTTTGTATTTTTTTTGAGAGACAGGATTTTGCCATGTTGCCCAGGCCAGTCTTGAACTTCTGGACTCAAGCAATCTTCCCACCTTGGCTCCCAAAGTGCTGGAATTACAGGTGTGAGCTGCTGCACCCAGCCCCTAATTTACATTTTATTTTACTTTATTGTTTTTGAGACAGAGTGTCACTTGCTCTGTTGCCTAGGCTGTAGTGCAGCGGGCACAATCTTGGTTCACTGCAACCTCCACCTCCTGGGTTCAGGAAATTCTCTTGCCTCAGCCTCCTGAGTAGCTGGATTACAGGCACACATGACCACACCCAGCTAATGTTTGTATTTTTAGTAGAGTGGAAGTTTCACCATGTTGGCCAGGCTGGTCTTGAACTCCTGGCTTCGAGTGATCCGCCTGCATCGGGCTCCCAAACTGTGGACTCCCAAAGTGCTAGGATTACAGGTGTCAGCCATCGCACCCAACCTAACTTACTTTAGATATTAAGTACATGCCTTGTCTAGAAGAGGTAAAGACAATACAGGAACAAACTAATTGTTACCACAGATCTCTGAAAACATTTAACCTAGTGCAAGAGAAAAACAGCATAGACACAACTAAGGATTGCTGCTAATTGTGGAATAAACAAGACCACACAAATGATAACAGTCCAAGATATTTATTCAGAGTTTACTATAGCAAGGGAGTCAGCTGTCCTGGTTTGCATTTGGTAGAGACTCAAAGTCAGGCAAGGGATTGGGGAGGCTTCACAGCAGGAAAGAAAGGGCAGACTTCAGGCGTGCCCTGGGTGGAGGCTGTTGGCATGAGGCAGCTAATTAGAAGCAGGGCCCTGTGTGCATTGGTTTAGGGAATGTTTTGCCTTCCCAGGGCTGCCATAACAAAGTAGAGCACACTGAGTGACTTAAACAGCAGAAATTTATTCTCCCACAGTTCAGGAGCCCAAAAGTCTGAAGGTATCAGCAGGGTTCGTTCCTCCTGGAGTCTTTGAGAAAATTTGTTCCAGGCCTCTCTCCTGGCTGCCGGCATTCCTTGGCTTGTAGACACACCACTCCAACCTCTGCCTTCGTCATCCCATGCCTTGTTCTCAGTATCTCTATGTGTCCCCTCTTCTTCTTATAAGGCCACCAATCATTGGATTCAGGGCCCCCTGTAATCCATTGTGACCACATTTCAACTCAACTATGTCTGCAAAGACCTTATGTTAAAGATCGAATTGTGTCTCCCCAAATTCTTGTGATGCGATGGGGTATTTGGAGATAATGCCTTTAGGGAGGTAATTAAGGTTAAAGAAGGTCATAAGAGTGGGGTCCCTGATCAAATAGGACTGGAGTCTTAGTCCATTTAGTGTTGCTATAAAGGAATACCTGAGGCTGCATAATGTACGAAGAAAAATGGTTTCTTTAGCTCATGATTCTGATGTCTGGAAAAGTTCAAGAGTGGGTATCTGCCACCGATAATGGCTTCACTGATGGCGGAAGGTGAAGGGGAGCCAATGTGTGCAGAGATCACATGGTGGGAGGGGAGAGATGCTAGACTCTGTTTAACAACCAGCTCTGGCCAGGTATGGTGGCTGGTGTTTTTAATCCTAGCACTTTGGAAGGCCAAGGTGGAACGGTTGCTTGAGGCCAGGAGTTTGAGACCAGCCTGGGCAACATAGTGAGACCCCCATCTCTACAAAAAATAAAAAGCTTTTGTATATATGTATATATGTGCATATGTATATATATATATGTATATGTAATGTATGTAAGCTATATGTGGTATACATATATATGTATATATACACACATGTGGTATATATACCACATAGAGCATATATATATATATATATATATATATATATATATGCATGGTAACACATGCTTATAGTTCCAGTTACTCAGGAGGCTTAGGAGGATCGTTTGAGCCCAGGAAGTCAAGACTACAGTGAGCTATGATTATGTCATTGCACCAAAGCCTGGGCAACAGAACGAGACTCTGTCTCTATAAAGCGAGAAACAAAACCCAGCTCTTGCAGGAACTAATGGAATAAGTCACCACTTGCCCCCAGGGCATTAATTTATTCATGAGGGACCTGCCCCCATGACCCAAACACCTCCCATTAGGCATTACCTACAACACTGGGGATCACATTTCAGTATGAGACTTGGAGGGAACAAACATCCTAACTATAGCAATTAATGTTCTTTATTTTATTTTATTTATTTCTTTAGAGACAGAGCTTCACTCTTGTTGCCCAGGCTGGAGTGAAGTGGCGCGATCTCAGCTCACTGCAACCTCTGCATCCTGGATGCAAGTGTTCTGCCTTAGCCTCCCGAGTAGCTGGGATTGCAGGCATGTGTCACCATGCCCGGCTAATTTTGTATGTTTAGTAGAGATGGGATTTCTTCATGTAGGTCAGGCTGGTCTCGAACTCCTGACCTCAGGTGATCTGCCCGCCTCAGCTTCCCGAAGTACTGGGATTACACTGCGCCCAGCCAGCAATTGATGTTTTTATAAGAGGAGGACGAGACGCCAGCAGTGTGTGCGCAGAGAAGAGGCCATGTGAGGACACAGGGAGAAGGTGGCTGTTTACCACCCAGGAAGAGAATCCTCACCAGAAACCAGCCCTGCAGACACTTTGATCCTCCAGCCTCCAGAACGGGGAGAAAGTAAATTTCCATTGTTGATGACATCCAGGCCGTAGTATTTTGTTATGACAGTCCCAGCTGACTAATACATTTTATTTCCAAATAAGGTCACATTCTAAGGATCCCAGTGGACATGAATTACTGGAAGGACATTTTTCAACTCACTACAGGGAACCTATTGTTTTTCTCTGCTTCGTCTTGATTTGGAAGCAGAAAACAGTAGCGAAGGTAGCTGTCATTGACAAAACATAACCATTCTGGACCAATTGCTGCAGAGGCTGTGGTCTGGCATCCCAGGCTATTTGTTTTGGAGCTGTGGGTCAGAGTCCTGTTGTCCTATATGGACTAGCCGTTGTATATCTGTATTAACTCAGGTTCTGGCAATTCTATTGTTAACTAGCTGTGATGCTGAGCAAAGCATGTGACCTCTCTGGACTTCAGGGTTCTCCTCTTTAAAATGGGGCATTGCACCTGTATGCAGTGGCTCACACCTGTAATCCCAGCACCTTTGGGAGGCTGAGACAGGCAGGTCACTTGAGCGCAGGAGTTCAAGACCAACCTGGGCAACATAGCGATACCCAGTCTCTACCAAAAAATACAAAAATTAGCTGGGCATGATGGCGCACACCTGTGGTCCCAGCTGCTTGGGAGGATGTGATGGTGGGGATCGCCTGAGCCTGGGAAGTTGAGGCTGCAGTGGGCTGTGATTGCACCACTGCACTCCAGCCTGGGTGACAGAGCTAGACCCTGTTTCAGTCAATCAATCAATCAATAAAAAATGGAGGGTTAAGTGACTCTCGGGACCTTCAGCATCAGGGCAGGGAGAGAGGTGGGGTTGGCAGGGATGAGGTCATGAGTGGGACCCTAAATCAAACAGGATTTGTGTCTCAGTCACTAAAAAGGAATACCAGAAGCTGGGTAATAAATAAAGCAGGTTTATTTGGCTCATGATTCTGATGTCTGGGTAAGTTCAAGAGTAAATATTTGCATCTGATGAGACCTCAGGCTGCTTCCACTCGTGGTGGAAGGTGAAGAGGAGCCAGCGTGTGTGTGGAGATCACATGGTGAGAGAGGAAGCGGGAGACACGAGGGAGAAGTACCGGGCTCTTTTGAAACGACCTTAGGAAACATTGCCCTGTGACGTTGACAGGTCCACTTCCCCTCCTGGGTGGAGGACGGCCGAACCACGTAGTACCTGAGCTCTTGTCCAGCTGTGGAAATCACATGGTGGTTGCTCCTGGAAAGAACATTCCTGTTGCTGAGTCTTCCAGGCATATTTCTCATGGCACTGAATCTCTTTTGGAATGTACTGAAAGAAAGACAGGATTTTAAACTCCTTCTCGTGCTCGTTGAGTCAGCGACTTAATTATTTTTACTCCTGTTTGGGACATGAGGGTGATGGTAGAAAATCCTAGACCTTCCAACTGTTGCCCATGAAAGGCATAAAATTCTTAGCAAAGTTATTTTCAACTGTACAGTTGGGGGGATAAAATCACAATTTTATTCTTTTGGTTTCTGGCACTGGGATGGTTTCTAAAACATATACCTTATATAAGTTGAAACAATAAAAATTTGAGGCTATTTAAATTACTTCCCAGCCTTCCAGTCTGGTTTCACCGTTTCAGAATAAACGTCAAGGCTTAGAAGGTGGGGTTATTTTTAACAAGGATAGAAAGCAAAGAGAGAGTGGCATGTTTGGAGGCTGGGGTTTTTTTTTTTTCCTTTAAAAAAATTCAACTCACAGTTTACATTCCCTAAAGAGAATCGACTAATTGAAAGGTTTAAGAAAAACAAGCAGCTGACAGAAAGCACATCTCTGTCAAAAATGTTCTGCCTGGTAAGGCTCGGTGTGCAGGATCCAAGAAGCAGTTTGGGAAGGCGGGAGCAGAGGGCGCAGGGCCAGCGCACCGCCTCCTGGGGAGCCTTCGGGCAGAGGCCACACTGGTGGCTCCTGAGTATGTCAGAAGGGAGGGGCCCGATGCACATTCACTCCATAGGCATTTCATGAATACCTGCTTTGTGTCAGGTTTGTGCCAGGACCTATCATCACAGGCCTGACCAGTGTGGCTAGAGTAGAGCAGGCACCACAGGGAAGGTGGCATGCGTGGGGCTAAAAGGGCTGGCAGGGCCAGACCGTGCAGGGCCTCGAAAGCTGAAATGCAGTCTTTGGCATGTATCCTAAGTGCATGATGAAAAGCTTGTCTGGCTGCCCTGCAGAAAACTGGGAGGCGCAGATTGAGAGAGGACCGGCGGATGCTAGTGAGGGGTCAGGGCAGTGGGCCAGCGAGAGAGGAAAGGGAGAGGGACTCAAGAGCAGATCAGGAGTAGGATTGCCAGGACTTGTGCAGGATTGGCTGAAAAGGAGGTGGGCGTATCAGTGAGTGTTCCCTGCAGGAAATCGAAGCCACATTTTGTATTTTCAACAGAAAGGAATTGAATTCAGGGAAGGAGATGTTTACAATACTACAAGGAAGGCTGGAGGAGCAGTGCTACAGTCCACACGTTTGTATGTTCTGCATTACATGGAAACCTAATTTCCAGGTGATGTATTAGGAGGTGGGACCTCTGGAGGTGATTGGGTCATGGGGGTGGAGCCTTCATGGTTGGGCTTAGCACCCTTATAAAAGAGACCCCAGAGAGCTGCTGGTCCCTTCCACCATGTGAGGATGCAGAGAGAAGGTGCTGTGTGTGAACCAGGGCACTAGCCCTCACCAGACACCACATCTGCCAGTGCCTTCATCCTGGACCCTCCAGCCTCCAGAACTGTGAGAAATACACTTCCGTTGTTGTTTTTTTAAGCTACCCCAGTTTATGATATTTTGTTATAGCACCTTGAATGAACTGAGGCAAGTGAGAACTGGAATGGTCAAGTTCAGTAACGTCCTGTGCAGGAATAAGGAAGTGGACCTGATTGGCAGGGGAGCCTCCTGACACTGAGTTCTCTGTAACCTCGGTTGCCCGTGGAAATGGCAGCAGGAAGAACACATGGCCCCTTTTCTGCCCTCTGAGTCCCCTAGGTTGGCAGAACCTGCTTCACATTCAGGACCCTAGCTGCAAGGGAGCCAGGCTCCTCAGAACGGGAAGTAGGACTGGGCTGTGTGAGCCTGCAGTGCACAGTGTGCACACCCATATGGAGGGTCCCTGAGGGGAAGGTGCATGGAAGGAAAGAGAAGAGGACATTGAGTGCCTATTGGCCTGTCTACCTATCGCAACACATGAGGGAGGAGGCGGTACCAAGGACAGCGTCGGGATTTGTTTCGCGCAGACCCAGGTGGATGGGAGGCCATTCACTGAAGGCAAGTTGAAGGTGCTTTTAGGATGGCAGAGGAGGGATGTTTAGTTGTCTGCTGGATGTGTTAGGTCTTGAGCTCAGAAATACTGAAATTTGTGAGCTGGATTTGGAGATTCAAAAGTCAAAGCCAGGGAATGGTCACATGGGCAGAAGAGGGCCCAGGGTGAAGCCCCAAGAACACCAGCGTTCCAGAGTCCCGCGGAGGAGGGGACCCTCAAGAAGAGACTGATGTGAGTGAGGAGAGGGGAGGCCAAAGAAGCTAAGCAAGAATGTTTCCAAAAGGTGGGATCACCCAACGATATGGATGAATCTTAAACCATTTTGTTAAGTGAAAGAAGCCAGGATAAGAAGGCTACATATTGCATGAGTCCATTGATACGGTGCTCTGGAAAAGGCAAACTATAGGGAAAGGAAACATCAGTGGTATGGCACACCAGATAGGGGCGTGTTTCCACTGGCAGTCAGGGCTACAGAGACCTAAGTGTGGAGAGGCTGTGCTGGCAGTCGTGTGCGCTTCTTTCTCTCTGCACAAGAGGCTATTGGATTTGATCATTCCATTTCCCATTTGTCTCGGTCCATTCAGCCTCCTCTAACAAAATACGATAAACTGGGGAGCCTAAACAACCAGGAGTGGGGGAGGGAGGGTGGCTACAACAGAGTAGCACAAGGGAATTTTGGGGGTCATGGAATGATTCTGTCTGAGGTGTGGTGGTAGATACACAACTGTGTGTGTTTCTCAAAACCCATGCAATTGTACACCATGAAGAATGAATTTTAGTGTATTTAAGATAGATAAGTAGATTGATCTATTCATTTATATACACATGTTCATTCATATGCAAATAGGAAGCGGTCACCTGCATTAAATGTTTCAAGGTCAAGGAATGTAAGTGACAGGTTTTCTCTGGATCCATTTAATAATGGCCTAGACCTCTGTATGGGTGAATTCTGGGCTGCAGGCAGACTTGACCTACAAAATCTAATGTACATTTCAGATCATGGTCTCTTGGCATGGCCCTTAGAGCTTACAAGAATACAGGGCCTCATCGATGACAGACTGGACAAGGAAAACGTGGCACATATACACCATGGAATACTATGCAGCTATAAAAAATGATGAGTTCGTGTCCTTTGTAGGGACATGGATGAACCTGGAAACCATCATTCTCAGCAAACTGACACAAGAACAGAAAATCGAACACCACATGTTTTCACTCATAGGCGGGTGTTGAACAATGAGAACACATGGACACAGGGAGGGGAGCATCACATACTGGGGTCTGTTGGGGGGGTCTAGGGGAGGAACAGTGGGGAGTGGGGAGGTTGGGGAGGGATAACATGTGAGAAATGCCAGATATAGGTGACAGGGGGATGGAGGCAGCAAACCACATTGCCATGTAGGTACCTATGCAACAATCCTGCATGATCTGCACGTGTACCCCAGAACCTAAAGTGCAATAAATTTAAAAAGAAAAGATTACAGGGCCTGCTCCTGGGAAGGAAGAAACCTGAGATGTACATCTCTTGGGGTTAAAATGCTCCAATAAAGAGAGCCTGGTATTGGTTGGGCTCCCAACCTGGGTTCTTCTCTTATCCGTGCCAGACTGTGTTGGTGTGACTGTAGGTGACTTTAGTCTCTCAGAGCCTCCACTTCTCTCAATAAAAGGAGAATAATGAGTTTCTCAGAATTGACTGGGAGCAGGCTTCAAGGCTTGGTGTGGGCACCACCCACTCCTGGGACTGGCTGCACATTTCTCAACAACTCCCCCGGCCAGTGACCCCTGACTTACTCTATGCTGCACCATCGCAACAAGCTTCTCACTGTCTCGTGGTCATTTGTTTACTCGTCCTATAGACCAGGCCCATCCATAAGACTCCACTCCTAGTCCAGTGCCTGGCACATAGTAAATGCTCAAGAAACATGCATCGATTCACATTCTTTCAGGATCAGGGGTTTTCCCACCTCAATAGCTTTCCACCTTCTGAGTAACTTTGCCTTTCCCCAAAAGTCAAGCCACCCTGTGAGAGGAAGAGCTGCCATGTCTGAGGGCACCTAGAGTCTGTCAGGGTCTCATCCAGCCGTTCCCAGACAGTCCAGTGGCTACCAAGCAGGTGCTCTGTAAATGTTGTTGAATAAAGTCATCCGTTTTGAGAAGGAGGAGCAATGTTGGTGAAAGTTTGGAGCCCTCAATGGGCAGCACTAATGCAGCGCATCGCCCATGGAGCTTTTTTGTCTGTAAAGAAAACAGCTCAGGTATGCCTTGAGGCCTCTGAATGGCAGATTGTAGGGTGCTGGGGGCATTGGAGGTGCTTCTGTCCCCAAGGATGCTGGAGTTTCCCCTCCAGTGTTCAGGAAGGCAACTGGCAAGAAAGACCTCCTCCAGCTTCCCTGGGCCCTGCTCACAGTGGAGGATGGGCGCATGGGAGGAAGGCAGATGCCTGGGGTGTGAGGACACCTGGGTGTGTCCAGGAGCAAGAGTGATGGAAGCCACTTCTGAGTCCTGAGATCCAAAGGGGAATGGGGAGCAGCTGCCTTCCCTCCTGTCTCCTCTTTCCCTTCACCCCATGTCTCCAGGGCATGGAGGGTGCTAGGATCATCCCTGGTTCACTGAACCCAGTTCCACCTGCAGATACATCTCTCCCTTCCCTCCACCCTCCACCTCCGGATTTCTGCAGCTTAAAGGCTTAGGAATGACCTCAAAAGCCATGTGTATATTCCGTGCTGATCTCTCCCTCCTCCCTGGTGGGGGTTTGAGTGGACAGGGCAGGCTCAGCCCCCTCACACACGCAAGCATCACGCCCTTGAATGTGGCCCAGTGGCTCCTGATCCCGGGAGGCCCATGGGAGGAGAAAGAAGGTTTTTTTGGGAACCTGGGATTAAACTACTCCAGGCTTCAGATTCTCCTGTGGCCAGAATCATCTCTTACTTTCTCATTCTCTTGCTCTTTCTGTCTTTCTCCAAGAAGCCGGTTTTCTCTTTAGCTTTCATACACCAAGGTTGTGTGTTCTGTGGAGCCGTGGGGACAGAATGGATGTCAAGGAATGGGTCTGTAAGTGCGTGACGCTGAGTGACTGGCAGCCTGGCCGAGCTCAGCACTGTGCATACGTGGTCTCACTTCTTATGGCCCAGGTTCTGCCATGATCTCCATTCATAGGTGAGGGAGCAGTCCCCGAGGTATTAGACAACTTGCCCAGGTCCCACAGTCATCAGGATGAAACCTAAGCCTATCTGCTACTAGAGACAGTGCACTGAACAGCTGTGTGGGACATCTGCAGTTCTAAGTTGTTACTGTCAGTGGCAAACCCACCCCCTGCACCATGCCAGTTTCTGGAGGATTTTAATCCTGAACTGTGGAGTGGACTGATCCCAGCTATCAGCCGCCAACTGGGGAGGGCGGGGTGAATATATGCCTGCCCGCAGCCTTTGATGTCCACGCCAGGGCATGCCACACATAAGGATGCCTGATTCGTCACCATAGAAGCCATTCGTTCTCCACAGCCCCCCAACTTACACACGGGGGTGCAAAGCCAGGCATGAGGCCGAACAAGTGGAAGTGGCAGCAGATCGCCACTGAAGAGACAGGGTCAGAGAGGTTCATGATGTGAGCAGGGCCGCACAGGCTCAGGGATGGTCAAGCTAGGATGTCAGTCCCACAGAGTTGCATGATTTTCACTCGGCCAAATCGGCTCAGTGTTAGAGGCAGGGCTTAAGCTTGGACGAGGAACATCAGGTCCCACTGTGAGTGCTGGCTTAGATGCCTGGGTGCTCTGAGCTGGTTACTTCCCTCTCTGAGCCTCATCTCAAAACAGGAACATTGATGGCTCTAGTGCTTGCCTTGTGGGTTCAAGATGGGCCATGAAGACATGGATGGGTACAGAGGATGGTGGGGCACAGGCAGTCGGGAGCTCTGCCAGTAACCACTGTCTTTGCTGGCAAAATTAAGGCCATAGATGCCATTCATTCTCCTCTACAGCCCTCAGCATCCACATGGGTATGCAGAGCAAGGTGAGTAGAAGCCTGTTCCTACCAAGGGCAAAGCCATTTATAACCCTTGTCCCCTCCCTGCTGGAGACCAGGTGATATGTCCGCAGCAGTAGAAAGATGACGTTATTCTAATTTTCAAACCTTCTCATTTTTCAAAAATTTTCAAATATGTTATTCTGATTTCCGGGATTGGATAAATCAGTCAGCTCTCAGACCCTGGCTTGGTCAGGAAATGTCTCGAATTTTCTTGGCAGAAATGTCTATTGATCTGCACTGAAATATCCCAGACAGCTGCATTTCTCCTGGAAGTAAGATCTTGGCCTCACAATGCTGAGTCTCTCCCTATAGGGAGATTCTCCGTCTCTGAGCCAACAAACCTTTAAGCCAATTCGTGCCCTTGAACCTACAGCAGCAACTCTATTAAAGAAGTTTGATTACGAAAAAAGAAAGAGATGTGAGGGAAATGAAAGAATCTATTTTTCATTAAATGCTGCTTATTTCAAAATGGGAACGTTTTCTGGGTGTCTGGGGAGCTGGTGTTTTCTGTGGCTTGCTGGGAGAATTAGATCTTAAAAATCAGAAAAGTTTCCATATAAGGGAGAAAGCATCATTTTCAGAGCTTAGGGCCAAATTATATTTGCAGAGAAGGGATTTCTGTCCTGGAGGTTTATTTAACAAGCATTTATCAAGCACCCACTATGAACCAGGTGTCATTCCAGCTGTTTAAGGGGTTTACAAGGGTAATAAAAATATTCTAGTAAGATGAGATGATGCATATTTTTTGTAATAGTTTACCTTTTTTAAATCCAGTCAATTGCTAAGGTCGATGGAGAACCTACTGTGTACCAGGCCTGGCCTAGGCACTGAGGGTGCAATGGCAAACAGGGAATTATGGATCCCTGCCTTCCGGAAGCTTCCAGTTTAGCTGGTGTGGTGAGGATGGGTGGGGGTCTGGGATGCCCTAAACAGTATCTGTGGCAATGGAATTCATTTGTGTATAGGTCCATTGGTGAGCGTGTTTATCCACTGATCATTTTGAATGCTGCAGTGGGGGGTGAGAAGGGATTATTTCTCTATTACTGAGCAGGTGAGTTTCTCAGAGCTGCCTGGGGGTGTAGGAATGGTACTCAAACCCAAAGCACTTGATTTGGATTGTTTCCACATTTGGGCTGTTATGAGCAATATGGCTATGAACATTGATGTGACTTTTAGTGTGGACATATGCTTTCATTTCTCTTGGGTATATACTTGTGAGTGGAATTGCTGGGTCATATGGTCTATGTTTAATCTTTTGAGGAAATGCCAGATCGTCTCCCAGGGCTGTACCATTTTACATTTCCACCAGCAGTATTTGAGATTCCAGTACCTCCATATCCTTGCCAACACTTACTACTATCTGTTCTGGATTCTAGCCATCCTAGTGTGTGTGAAGCGTTGCATATTGTTTTTTAAAATGCAAGACATATCTAAAACATGATCAACTACAAGGGTCTGGAATATCTGTGGATAATCCAGTATCCAGCAACTATTTCCTGGGAGCACTGGTCTGCCTCTGGACTGAGAAATAGCTGGCCTTCTTGCTGATCAGTCCAAAGCCAGGTAGGCTCTGCAGTTCCTTAGGGAACTCCCAGATGTCAAGTGAGGTTTGTCGGGAGGCCCACAGATGACTAACACTCTGCCATCTCTTCTTGTTTTCCAGCGATTCATGAGTTCCCCACAGACCTGTTCTCCAATAAGGAGCGACAGCATGGAGCCATCTTGTTGCACATCCTCGGTGTAAGTGGTCCTCCCAGAGCAGTCACGAGACTTCTGGCATGTGAAGCCTCTCTGCACAGCGGGGCAGAGCTGTGGCGTGTCTGAGATCTGTTGTTCTTATAACAGCCCAGTGAGGAGAGCAGAGACTGGGCACATTTTACCCAAAAAGATATGGTGTCTTACATGTGTTCGGTGACTTACCCACTGTCACACAGCTAGTGGCCCCCAAGCCAACACAGGAATGCAACTCTTTCCTGTACCCCATTTTCTGCTTTAATAGAACAGGGATGATGGTGCCTATTATAGATTTTAAATATGAATGAATATGGGTCAAGAGCATCAGCGTTGCATGGCACATGATATCTCCTACAAATGTCTGCTGTCAGGATTCCCATGACTACCCCTAAATTTTAATACCTTTACATCACTATGTAGACGGTTCCCCAGTACTATTTTTCAGTGTTATGATGTTGCAATAGTGAGACATATTCAGTACCCTATTCTGGAAGTATAAAGAAATTATATTGTGAATTTGGATTTTTTTGTCTTTCTCTGGGCCAGTGATTCTCTCTCCTCATGTTGGGCAGTAATAGCAATTGCAGCTCCCAGTTAGCCATGTGGGCATGAGCGTAAACAAACAGCCAGTACTCTACAGGGTACTGTGTTGCCAGATGAGTTTGTCCAGCTGTAGGCTAATTAAGTATTCTGAGCATGTTTAGGATAGGCTAGGCTAAGCGGTGATATTCAGTAGGTTAATTGGGTTAAATGCATTTTCCACTTAAAGTATTTTATTTTATGTATTTATTTTTGAGATAGAGTCTTACTTTGTCACCCAGGCTGGAGTGCAGTGGCACGTTCTCGGCTCACTGCGACCTCTGCCTCTGGGTTCAAGTGATTCTCCTGCCTCAGCCTCCCGAGTAGCTAGGGTTACAGGCATTTGCTGCCACACCCAGTTGAATTTTGAATTTTTAGTAGAAACAGGGTTTAACCATGTTGGCCAGGCTTGTCTCTAAATCCTGACCTCAGGTGATCCACTTGCCTTGGCCTCCCAAAGTGCTGGTACTACTGACATGAGCCACTGTGCCTGGCCCACTGAAAGTATTTTAAACTTAAAATGGGTTTATCAAGTTGTAACTCTATTGTAAGTCTAGGAGCAACTGTAGATTAAAACTTTGGTGTACTTCTCAAACTTCCCTCTGTATTCAGATGGACCTTGATGACAAATGTTGGAGGGAGGTCAAGTAGTAATTTGAAAAGAAATAGGGGTTCAAACCTGAGTTACAAGTCACTCTGCTGTGCTGGAGTAGGCATACCACAACCCCAGCCAAGTCTGGCCCATGTCTGTTTTTATAAATAAAGTATTATTGGAACACAGGCATTCCTATTGATTTCTATAATATCTGTGGCTATTTTTGCACTTCAGGGGCAGAGCTGAGTACATGCATCAGAGACTGCATGGCCCACAAAGCCAAACATATTTATCGTCTGCCCGTTTAGAGAAAAGGTTTGCTGACTCTATTGTGTGGTATGGAGAAACGTAGCTGGTCAAGGTTTGCTTCTCTGCTTTGGATCAACCACAGCAAATTTTCTTCCTGATCAGCTTCTCTGACCACCCAGCACCATCTGTTTGTATATTTAAACCCAACCAAATATTACTCTCTGTAAAAGATCATTAAGAAAGTGAAATCTGGAATTCCCACATAGATAGTAACAACCAGAAAATAATGAATGGGTGAAGTTTTAATTAACAGGGTAAACCATTAATGAAAATGAAGACTAGAATGAGGGTCGTCAGCACATTTTGAACAACAGGCCTGCTTATTATTTCCATAATAGAGTTACTATCTTTCAAGCTTCTCTGGCTTTGTACTCTCTCCCCTTTCCCTAAGAGAGTGTGGATGTGGCTAATTGGTCCTGTAGTTCTGTGGTCCTGCCTTGTAAAAGTCTTGGCATAGCTGAGATGAAACCTCAGGTTTCTGCTGAACCTGGTGCACCCTGGGAATTTCACAGGAACCCTTTAGAGCATGGGTTACCAAACTGGCTGGAGAGCCAAATCCAGCTCACCAACTGTCTTTTTTTTTTTTTTTTTTTTAAATAAAGAAACGGGGTTTAATTGACTCACAGTTCTGCAAGGATGGGGAAACCTCAGGAAACTTACAATCATGGTGGAAAGGGAAAAGGCACATCTTACATGGTGGCAGGGAAGAGAGAGCATGCAAGAGCAGGGAAAACTGCCTTATAACACCATCAGATCTCATGAGAACGCACCCACTATCATGAGAACAGCATGTGAAAATCACACCCCATACCACCGTTTTTATAAATAAAATTTTCTTGGAACACAGTCACACCCATTCTATGGCTTGTTTTTGTTTCACAACAGCAGAGTCATTGTGGAAGTGACTATTTGGCCTGCAAAGCCTAAAATATTGCTATCTGACCCTTTACAGAAAAAGTTTGCTGACCTCTTGTTTTTTCTCGTTTTGATTTGAATGGGTAGGTGAATGCTGACATGCCTCTTCTTTAGAGCACAGAAAGGACCTGGCTTAGGGGCCGGTTTTGCCTGCAGTGCTTCATGACCCAAGAGATGGAACTGGGGGTACCATCTTTGCCCATCTTCTCTCCCCATTGTTTCTGAGGGCTCAGAAGAGAGAGGCCCTTTGGCCTCAGGAGGTGATGTTGGTGGGGATTGCTGGACTGTGAATTCAAGTCAGAATCCTCAGCTTTGTAGCAGGTCTGCCCCACGTGCCTTCTCCCCTTTCCCCACACCCCTGCTATTTGTTTCTTTTTACTCCTCTTCCCCAAAATGTTGACAGTGAGTCAAATCCAGTAGACACCTGCCTCAGATGCCCTGGCTGCAGCTCATGTATCTTCTACTTTATTAATCACAACGAGTGAATGATGAAGTTGTTGAGTATCACACTGTTTTAGCTGAAGTAGCCCAGCCTTTCTCTCTTTTGCAAACAAGACATCCACAGCACTTTGTCTTTGAAGAAAGAAATGGCTTCCCCCATTGCTAGAGAAAAACCCCTCTCTTCTCCGTGTGTCCTGGTCCTTGTCTCTTTCTCCAACCTCACATTCTCCTTTTCCACTCTCTCTGTTCTGCCTGTTATTCCTCAGTGCATCAAACACATTCTTGCCTCAGGGCCTTTGCACTTCTGTTTCCTGGTAGATATTTTATTGACCAGAGTGCTTCTTTATTCCCCACTAAGGTAAGTTATAGAAGAAGGGATTCCTGGCTTCCTCACTGCTGTATCCCTGATGCCTTCCTTGGTAGTTCCTGGCACAGAGGATGAGCTCAGTGAAGCGGTGTTGGCTGCTGAACAGAGGGATGGGCCAGGGAGAGGCCCCAGATATGAAACCATTTTAAAACTTCCGATCTGTTCTTACTTCATCATGAGACAGACGATGAAACCAAAACGTAGAAAAGTTTTTAAATCCAGAGTCACATGGCAAGTCAGCTCCAAAACCAGCCTTAGAATCTGGGTTCTTTACCCCCTGAACCTCTGAATGTCAATGGCCTGTATGTTTTAATGGTGCCGACATTATTAAGTAGATCCCAGGAAATTCTGGATCTCAAGTTGCTGTTTATTTTGGCAGTGGATGGATCACTTTAATGCCTTCCCTAAAAATGAACGGGACACATCAGGATTGTTGTTATTATTTTAGATTCTTAAAATGGTGATTCTGAGTGCTTTCCATCTTGGCTGTAGGGTTAGATCTTGCCCGTTGAGGGCAGACTCTGGTGTTAGAAGAGAGAGCTGCTGCTTTAAGAAGAGATGCTTCAGAGAGTGGGGAAAGTGGTTTTCCTGCTCTCAGACTTGCTCACCACGTTCGACTTCATCTCTGCTCAGCAAAATGCATGTGGGCTTTTTCCCCAAGTGCCAAGAATTCAGCAGGCACCACTGGGTGTCCTCTAACTCAGTTCAGTTCTGACACTGTCTACCTGGAGACAGCGGCATTTCCCACACACCAAGGGCTCAGCCTCACAAGACTGCTTCTGCTTTAGATGACAGTCGCAACCCTCAGGTTATTTTACCTGTGCTTCTGAACAACTTGATATA
This sequence comes from Plecturocebus donacophilus, assembly GCA_004027715.1. NCBI lineage: Eukaryota > Metazoa > Chordata > Mammalia > Primates > Pitheciidae > Plecturocebus > Plecturocebus donacophilus. The sequence goes on along the minus strand of PVKP010005457.1, from coordinate 117 downwards.
AATCAGTTCCCATGACCCCCTCCTTGGGCTCAATGAATTTGCTAGAGTGACTCACAGGATTCAGGGAAATACTTTCACTTCCGTTTACCAATTTATTATAAAAGATATTACCAAGGA